>JAWQEG010006081.1:0-83853 GCA_033782935.1 Petrolisthes cinctipes
GTAAGTGTCGTAGGCAAGAATATATATCGGTGGTGCTGTATAGGCTACCTGTACGATGGCTGTGTAGTGTTGTCTATGTAGTCTTTGTAGCGATACCACATCATCGTCAACTCCACGAATGTTCTTGCCTACCACCTTAAGTGTGATATCACCTTGAGGCACCAGCACCTAACCTCCAACAAACAATCTCAGTCTCTCTCTCTCTCTCTCTCTCTCTCTCTCTCTCTCTCTCTCTCTCTCTCTCTCTCTCTCTCTCATCCACTAACTGTCTCCCTCTCTGCCAGAAAACAGGGGCGTTATTTCAACCAGCCATCGCTCTCCTAAAACACAACTTTGACCCGGAAAAGGAAAGAGAGGAAGAAGCAGGAGGGGGAAGAGGAGGAGAAGAAGAAGGAGAAGGAAGAGGAAGAGGAGGAGGAGGAGGGGACACAGGGCGCCTCTTGGCCGACCTCCTACACCAGGAAGGAAGGATAAGGGAGGCAGAGGATGTTTACCTAAGCTTGGTGGCTGTACATCCCCAAGATCCTGACATCCTTGCCGATTACGCCTCCTTCCTGCATACAATAGGTCAGTTGTTTACTCTTCATTTGTTTTTCTGCATCACATTACTATACTACTTATTCTACTTATTACATTCAGAAAAGTTTAGATGCTATTTCAAATTATTTTCTGTATGACAATGTAATACTACATATACTTTAAGAAAAGGTCAGTTGTTTTGTCTTCATTTGTTTTTCCTACATATACATTCAGAAAGGCACGAAAAAACACTCTGTTATCTTGCTGACTGAACTGAGATTAATATATCAGTCTTTGCTTTCCCACACCGATTGCCTGAGTGACTGAAACCTAATAGGACACTAATGGCAGCTCAAATCTCGGTTCACAATATTACTGAAACGGGAGACAGGCAACAGGGATACAAATCTGTCTTAGGGAGGTACAGCCACAATCAAATATCCACCAACACTTTTCTTCCATCGTATTAAATATCTTAGTAATAAAGAACAACACATGTATGATTTTGCAGCGCCTTATAATAATATTAATTGAGGGGGTTGAGTTGACGTACGGTAAGGTGTTGTATGATTATATTTTGATATGATACTGATTTACTTGCACGATGGAAGGAAAGTGTCAGTGGTTATTTGATTGTGGCTGTACATACAAGGTAACAAAAAATAATATCGGTACAATTCTCATACGAAACATTGAGACACCCAGACGATGGATACTGAAAAAAAGGTTGTTTATTTTCTGGGGCATCATGAGCTGTGACGATCATTTACAGAACTATTAGACCTCTCATGCTCGATATAGATTTTTTTTTTTTTTTTTCACGAAAAGAAGGGATATCCCAAGAGCCTGAAATGATCAACTCGGATCCAAGGGGCATCACACTACTTACATGTTACCCAGCACTTGTATACATGGATTGGTTGGTCGTCCTAATTACAGAATAGGTATATTTATTTTTTGGATCGAGGGTAAAGAGGGAAGGAATGTTAGTAGGAATGGTCTAGCGAGTAAATACGAAAAGAGAGAGAGAATATTTAGATCTATGCTGTAAACTTTATTAGTGTGTTTGTTTATATTAGGTTATGTTCGTTCAATTCATAGGATACTGTTTGGCTCCGTTCCTTTATAATCCCTCCCTCCCTCTGTCTTTATCTTCCTCCCTCCCTCCCACCGTTCGTCCTTATCTCCCTCCCTCCCTCCTTCCGTCTTACTTCCCTCCCTCTCCACCTCATTCCTTGCCACCACCACCACACCCCCCTCCGTGTTGAAGCTGCTAGCTTTATTCTCAATTACGTCTCTCTTCCCCTTCACGTTCTCTGTTTGATATTCGCTCTGCATTGCAATAACTACCTTCCTACTGTATCTCTTTCATGTAGTCCTCTCTCTCACCCTCGCCCGCTTTTCTCATGATATACTCCGTTTACATCGCCTCCCTTCCTCTCACTCTCTCTCTCCCTCATTTCCTTTATTCTCTCTCTCTCTCTCTCTCTCTCTCTCTCTCTCCTCTCTCTCTCTCTCTCTCTCCTCTCTCTCTCTCTCTCTCTCTCTCTCTCTCTCTCTCTCTCTCTCCTTCAGCATATACCTTCTCACTCCACCAACTCCTCTTTCTCCCCAGGCTACACCACATGCACTAATATTTCTCACGGCCCCTGAAGTTATGGTTTTGTTATGTCGTAGGGGACAGAGCGTGTCTCATGTAAATAGGAGCCTTTATACATGTACAACTGCAGGCTATAGTTTCACTCTGTATACAACTCGGAAAAATTCACATATAAGTTATTCCAGGCTTTTATATGTATACCAGTAGGTGATGTCTGTGTATAACCGAACCGTATACAAGGATAACGTTAATTCATTTTACATAAGTCAAAAGGCTGGATGGCGGTCGAAACTAAAAGCTTTGTGTACAATTCATGTGTTGTGGCAGAGCAATTCAGGATGTGTATATTAATATTATGTAAGTTGAAGAGTTTACATACACGCTACAAGGCTCGTAAAGAGTATATATACAATAGAATGGTTGGGCATATATTATAAGTCGGAAACTGAATGTAAGGTTATGCTGGGTGGTAAGGGAAACACGGAAAAATCTCTAGTGTTTTATTCTTTGATATTTTTTCATTTTGTGTTTTCCTTTGAAGCTGTATTTCCGTCAGTCAGATTGCCATAGTATGTGAAATAAGCATTCACATGTATATTGAAAGACTTATATATTGATGGGGTCAAAACTACTGTATATATTAATACTTTGGTCATTGGAAGGTATTGTGTGTATAAAATAGTCACAGTATTTTTGCACGAGTAAAGCACACCCTATAAGTCAAACTGTTGTCATAATATCATGTCACTACTTTTATTTCTCTCTGTACATTCCAGCAGTTAACCTATGTATCTTTCTATCTTTTATATATATATTTGTGTGTTTATAATGCATCTTCTTATCATCTCTATCTATCATTCAACTCAAATATCTTTCCATCTTTTATATATTTGTGTGTTTATAATGCATCTTCTTATCATCCAACTCATATATCTTTCCATCTTTTGTATATTATATTTGTGTGTTTATAATGCATCTTCTTATCATCTCTATCTATCATTCAACTCATATATCTTTCCATCTTTTATATATTTGTGTGTTTATAATGCATCTTCTTATCATCTCTATCTATCATACAACTCATATATCTTTCCATCTTTTATATATTTGTGTGTTTATAATGCATCTTTTTATCATCTCTATATCTTCTAAATAAATCTCTCTCTATCCATCTTTTGTATATATATTTGTGTGTTTATAATGCATCTTTTTATCATCTCTATATCTTCTAAATAAATCTCTCTCTATCCATCCATCACTAACTCGTTCTCTCCTCTCCCCCTTCCCCATTTCTCTGGCCAGGTCGTGTAGAGGCAGCGAGGCGACACTACGAGTGGTGCCTCAGTCTGTCACCAACCCACCCACGAGCACTCACCAACTACGCCTCCACCCACACACACACCGCTGCCATACCACTCTACCTCAGGTCACTCTCTCTCTCTCTCTCTCTCTGCCACGTAACTTTACCTCAGGTCTCTCTTTCACTTTCTCTCTCTCTCTGACATACCATTCTCCATCAGGTCACTCACTCACTTTCTCTCTCTCTTTGCCACGCCACTCTACCTCAGGTCGGTCTCTCTCTCTCTCTCTCCTTCAGTCCTACAGTCGTCCTTCCTCTCCTATTTCCTTCATGCTTGCTGTTCCACCTCTCTATATCACCTTCTCCCTTGTCCTACAAGGTCTTCCAGGTCTAGGGAGGCCTTCTTTTTTTATCCCCAATTCGATTCAATATCCAATACCTAATGTTGTAAATGTTAAACACTCGAATCAAGTCATATTTCCTCTATGATTCCTCAGGAGTGACTGTATTGTGCTATTCTTTGTTGCTGTGACTTTCTATACTTATGGATTTTTTTAATGTGTCTTAGTTTGTGACATACAATAAAACAGTGACATATATATATACGGCATTTGTTATGAGTAGCCAAGGTCAGGTTATGTGGATCTATAAATCTTTCTCGTCATTCACCAATTATAACAACAATCTACTAACGAAGGTGCTTTCCTCCTCCTTCTCCTCCTACAGGGCTCTGAATGTTCGCTGGGAAACTGAGACTGCCGCGTCCCTGGCCCGCCTCTACCTCCTGACGGGGAAGGTGGATGAGGCGGCCACCTTACTCACCACACTCACTGAACGTCACCCACACCACCTCACCGCCCGTGTACACATGGTCAGTCACTCACACAAATATACGAGTATGTGCATGTTCAGGGCAAATATAAAAATGATAATAAAATAAGTAAGTAGCCTAAATAAATAATATATGTGGTTCATTGCAAAAATAAAAATAATAAAATCACTAAGTACATAAATAATTCAGGAACTACTTTGTACAGTATATACAGTATTTACCTGAGAGATGATGGAGAGATGGAAATTATAATCTGAGGAATAGTTATGTAAGAGGGAGATGCACGGACGAGATGTGAAAGTGAAAGAAATGAGATGTGAAGTGGATGGAAGTCAGAGTATATACAGTAGTGGAGACCGGACGGGAAATCCTTTAAGGTTGAGGGATATTATGTGCTCAGTAAATGGATAGTCTTTTTTTACATATTTGGTAAGTTACAAAAGAGAGTTGCCCTGAGAAGGACGCAGTTCATGCACCGAGAATATGTTAAACCAGGAAAAAGGCAAGAAAAGGAAAATACTTAAGGGGATGCGGGAGTAGGGGACAGGCTTAGGGGGGTTTGGAGGGGTGCTGGATTAGGGGGACAGGCTTGGGGGGGGGGGGGGGGGGGTAGAAAGCCTGACCCCTATTCCCGCACCCCCCTAACCCCCCCCCCCCCAAAGCCTGTCCCCCTACTCCCGCACCCCCCTAATCCCCCCCCAAACCTGTCCCCCTATTCCCGCACCTCCTTAAATGCTGTTTCTACAAAGGAATATTCGTCTTCTGCTCTTACAGGCCCAGGTACGACTACAGCAGAAACAGTACTGGGCGAGTGAAGAGCTTCTGAAGGGGGTACTGACGGCGTCCCCAGGCCACCAGGAGGCGCTCTACCACCTCTCCCTACTCTACGCCACCACCAACCGCACAGGGGAGGCGCTGGCGGCGGCGACGGAAGCGGCGAGGGCGTGCAGAGAGCCTGGCGACACGTGTGCCACCCTACACGCCCACCACGCTGACCTCCTACACACCCACAGCTTCACACACCAAGCAGTCACGGTCAGAGAGAGAGAGAGAGAGAGAGAGAGAGAGAGAGAGAGAGAGAGAGAGAGAGAGAGAGAGAATGTGTTGAGGGTGAGGGTTAATTAATAATGTGTATCCCAGTGGTTATAGTAATTTTGCCACACGGACCAAAATATTGAGCTCTACAAAGTGCCGAGGAATATCACAAACTCTGTCCCATGCAATCACTACCCCCAATGGCCATATCTTAACTAAAGCTTACAGACACGATCCAGAAGGGTTTATAATACAACACATGCAGGGGGTATACAGCAACTGCAGCAGAAACTGATTAATTAAAATGGTCTTGGGAATAAGCAGTATAAGTTATAGTAATGGCTCTTATTCCACTATCTAACCCAAGACCGTCATCATACAAGAATACTGTCAACGTATAAAAACAACTCTTATTCTCCCGTTTCCACTAGCAATAGAATCCTCTGTATTTTGTATCTTACTAGAGATACGACAACCCATGCATCCACCCCTTTTAGTCCCTCAGATCTGACAAGGAGCTGTGTGCCCCATATCAACCCGGTAATGTAATCAGATGGGCGGAAGAAAGTTTGGCCTGCACTGAGTTACCAAGTTAAATTGAGAGCAAGAGAACGTGGCGAAGAGATGGATAGAATTGCTGGAGAGATAGATAGATAGAGGAGCCTAGTGAGGCGATGGGGGGGGACTGGTGAGGAGATGGAGAACTGGTGGAGAGATGGAGGGAATTGGTGGAAAAATAGATGGAATTGGTTGATGGAGGGAATTGGCGAGGAGATGGAGCGACCTAGTGAGGAGATGGAGGGAACTGCTGGAGAGATGAGGGAGTGATTGATTGATTGATATTAGGCGCCGAAACAGCGAGGTCTTATAGCGCCAGAAAAAGGTGATAGAGAGGTGAAGCAACAAGCAGGAAAGAAATAGAAAGAAAAGAGGGACAGTTGAAGAACTGAATGCTAATGGCTGGGGCCAAAGGGGTGCCAAAACCCTTAAAGTATTGCCCACATCACTACAGGCAATAGGCTACCTCCCTACGGGGGTGAGATGGAGAGAACTAGTGAGGAGATGGAGAGAACTAGTGAAGAAATGAAGTGGAGGGAAAGAGAAAATGCTGGAGAAAGAGAAACAAATAGTAAAGAGACAGAATAATGGTACAGATACAGAAAAACCTATGAAAACAGATGAAGGAAAGAGGAGGAGGCAAAGAGACTATACAGACATCGTCTGGGAACATGTGGGATCTTTCAACCTAGTGAGGGTAAGGATGTGTTCATGTTTCACCACAGCAGATACCAAAAATCATTAAGAGTTCTCATCATGCACCTCATTTAACAGAACGTATGGTATTGGCCAAACATCAATCCAATAATTCCCTTGGAGTCTCAAGAGGCTCCAGAATCTCTCTCAATGCATTTATTTAAAGGTAGTATAAGAAACACAGGTCGCAGGCCTCTCTGGTTGTTAATAAAGAAGGAATTTTATCATATTCAAAGCGTCAGAATGTGGTCAAGGCACTGGGTATACATGCTTCAATATGGATGGCCAGATTTCGTATTCCTCTTTCTTGTAAGAGTCAGAAAACCCCAGGCTGCGGCTGTCGTGTAAGCAACTTCTTGTGATATAACTCTTGACATATCAAAGACTTCTGGAAGTCAAGATTCGCAGCGAGGAAATGTGAACAGGAAACTTGAGCTCAATATTTGGATTTATGTGATAATGTTAAGATGGTGTGCAGAAGGAATGGAAGGATGAGTGACATGAAAGGAGGGGAGGGATGTGGAGATGGAGGGGAATGGAAGAAAAATGGGAAAAATACCTGAGTGAAGTGCGAGACACAAAAATAAATAACTAAATAAAGGTATCACATGGTAGAAAATGATGGGGAGGAAAGAAGGAAAGGAGGTGCATGGTTAGATGAGAAAGGAAAGAAAGGTGAACATGTTAACGTGATGGATGGGACGGGAAATTATTGTGTGTAAGTTGTGGGGGATGAATAGGGAAGTATAAACGATCTGGGGTGGGAAGGAGAGTGGGTAGCCTATACTGAGATGGGGAAAGCAGTGAGGAGGAATATTGGATGGAGGAGGATAGGACAAGGGTACGACAGTGTGTAGGCTAGATATGGAGGAAGGAGAAAAGAAGGAAAATGGATATATTGGATAAGTAGACGGCTGTAAATAGAGGAACTGATGAGGTATGAAGGGAAACAGGGGGAAAGAACGCAAGTGCAGACGAAGTGAGGGAAGTGTATGTGGTGAAAAGGAGAGAGAGAGAGAGAGAGAGAGAGAGAGAGAGAGAGAGAGAGAGAGAGAGAGAGAGAGAGAGAGAGAGAGAGAGAGAGAGAGAGAGAGAGAGAGTGTGTGTGTGTGTGTGTGTGTGTAATTAGAGAAAAGAAGTGGAAGTTGTGGTGGAACGATGACACTATAGTACGGAAGAGAATAAAGATGAAAAACAAACCAAGAATATTTGGGTAAACAATAACAGGATTAAAAGTTAGAGATAAGCCACGATAAGTAACTTAGGGGAGAGGGATAGGGGGAGCCAGAATTGGACATTGACAGGCAATAAAATACACAGTAACAGTCAGTCATAGGAAAGGAGAAAGACGACCAAGGCTATCATACTTCATTAGTATATATAAGGTACCTTAAGGACCCTGTGATCGTGTATGAGAATTGGAGGCTTCTTATTCCTCCTGACTATACCACGAAACAAGCTAATTCCAAAAAGATAGTGTTTCGTGGCAATATTTGAAGGACTCACTTACCTTCAACTTTTTTTTAAGGGGGTAATAGGCTTTTGGTACATTGGAGTGCCACGATTCCTCCAAAGCATGCCAGGAAACAAAGTCAGATGAACAAAAATAGTGGTGGCCTGTTGCTTGGAGTACTCTGGAGGAATCAGTTGCTCCAGATCTACCAACACTATTTCCCCCCTTACTTGGTTTTGGAGAATATATCCAACCACTGCTTATAAACAATTGAAAAGAACAGCTCAACAAAAATTTCCTTCAGTCATTGTGCGCATGTTGGTAGCGAAGTACTATAACACATTTGCTATTACTTAGCATTTAGTGTTTCTTGTTTTCGGAATTACTGTATTACCTATTAATGGGTGAAGCTGAAGTGTCGGGGAATTCTAATTTGGATAGATAATGTTTGGTGTATATTTTTATGATACTTTGTACTGATGGTGTGAAAGGTTTCGAAAGTTGTTTCCATGAAAATAATCCCAATTGGATATTATTTCTTTGATTTTATCTTATTTGCATCACTGAAAATAAAATAACCTGTACATAAATAATATCCACATTCACCATAGGCTAAACTCCTCTCTTCTACACTACGGCTGATTCACAGAGTATTAAATATTAGTGACAGAGCGTCGGTGAACTTCAATTTGTATAACTGTCTTACAGTACCGATAACCCTTCTATTCTTACTTTATCACTCACTGTTTATCAATCCTACCGACAGAGTTACCAGCTGGCTGTGAGGATGGAACCGCACCTCTCCCGGGCCCACCTCAACCTTGGAGCCATTTACCACACCCAGGTAAGTCAGGTTACGTAAGGTTACTTTAATTTCAAGTGAGTAAAATCATATCACTACAGGGTGGATTGCAAATATCACTCTCAGCAAAGTCATGCTCTTCTACAACCTGATCTGAACTGGCTTTGTAACATTTAATCCCTTTAAAACCAAGTTGATTAAAAAAACAGTGTGAATATCAGACACGGTGGAATATTAAAGCTGGAACCACCGCTGGTGTTCCACAGCCAATCAATTTTTAATGGCCATGGTCAACACCTGTCTAACCTCTGCATCCATGGTAAATGAGTATAGGACTAAGGGAATTTAATTAGGTAGATTGAAACATTGAAAAGCACGCATTGAATTAGTGCAATAATATAGCAATAATAATACAGAATGTTCTAAATAGAAACAGTTGCCTGTCAACTTCCTGTCCCTCCCTTTGTTCTGTAATTATTAAAGTTGCTGAAGCTTTGATGGTGCATTCCATTATGCTAGTTGCAAATCTATGAAAACTAAATGTAGCAAGTTTTCCCCTAAATTCACAAGATTTATTTAGTACTGAATGGCAGACAATTGTAGCATACTGTGCATACCATTTACTTTTCAACATAAGGAAGACGTAACCAGCATATTAACAAAGCCAGTTAAATTTAAAAGCATACTTTGACCCATGGGATGTTGAAAATATATGCAATAAAGTCGAGTAACACATTTTTCAAAGGAAGATGCCCTCGCTGACTGGTCAATTTCTCTAGTTCAATGAGACAGCCTTGCATATTACTTGCTTAAACTCATATGAGTATCGTTTCTATTGTACTCACACAAACAGACACACACACAGATGCATGCATTAAAGCACAAACGCCCACTCACAGAAATATTCGTTCATACAAAAAACAAGACACAAACACACATTATACACACCTATATTTTGTTCTTAAGGGAAACAACCACATATAATAATGTATACATCAAACATACAAGAAATCTCACATTAAAGCATAACCAGCCATAGACAAGCACTCAAAATCACATGGATCCATATACTATACATATACTGTATTAGGCTTCATTTTATATAATTAGCTAATCATCCTTGTCTCTATTCATAGGGTCACTACGAGTTGGCTTGGGAGCACTACCGGACTGCATTGGACCAGGACCCCACTAACCCTCTCCTCCTTGACAACATACAGAAGCTAAGGAGAGCCATGAATGCTAGGGGACGCTGACCCTCTTTGTGCCACTGCCGACTTCAATTAATGCTATGTTATAGTTAGGGACATAACTTGTGTTTTGTCCCGTATCCTTTAACAAGTCATAACTGTTATGACTGTAATTTTAAGTGGCACTATGTATTTGCACTGGCAGATGCAAGACGGGAATGCTGAAGGCTCTGGAATTCTATCCTGCCCACATTTCACTGGGAGGACTGAATGTAAATTATTCTTAGCCGAGTAAAGACATTTTACTCTTGTAGTTTTTACTTCAGAAACAGAGGGGGCTGCCCCTCCTCACCAGGTTTAAGTACACTAGAAGACTGAAGTCATACACACTGCTACCAGTGGTCAGGGTAATCACTTGGCTTGTAGTGCAGTATACAAAAAGTTATTTTTGACTGGAGCAAGCATAAGTCCATCTGTATCTGATTTCACGAGAGCTCCCCTGAAACTCCCCAAACAAGCCACGTTGTAATGGACACGACTTATGTGCAAGAGTAACTCCCCACCACTAATGAATTCTGTATTTGCTATAAGCAGAAATGAATAGGTACTGCAAGATCCATGCTGTGGTTAGGACTCGAAACTGCATGCCCATAGCTACGACGGGTGCTCACACACTAGTGAGTAACCGAGGTAGGGCTGATGATGTTCTGTGTACATTTGTATCATGTTCTGATACAAAGCCATCTTCAAAATGAGTTTCTTCTTGTGATAGTTTTTGCAATTCTACACCCAGGAGGCAAAACTGCTGAGGCTACCTGGATCAAGCCCAGTAGGTCCAAGAATTTGGATGCTGAGTGAAGAAATTGGTAAAAATGTTTGGAGTGAGGAAATTAATTACCTCTAAAACCATACCCTACATTTCCTAGTATAATGGAACATAGTTCAGCAGAAGCATACTATATAAATGCATATTCTATGAAACAGTAATAGTTGTTTCTCGAGTCCCTAAGATATAACAGAGTACACCGTCAGAAAAAGTAACCTTCAACATACCACAACACAAACACTTGAATAGTGCCTCACCATCATGTGTAATAATGTGTTTCCTTAATAATTAATCAGTGTGAATTATACTTTTCAAAACAAGTAGTTAGTTCATCACCTGACAAAGTTACACATTTTTCAGTTCAGAGGTTCCTTGGTTCATTCCTTACCCTATTTAACTACTCACATTCTGCTGGTGTTGTTTCATTACACTCAAACCCAATTTGCTAAAAAACAAAATCATCAAAAAAATTTGAACAAAAGCAAGTTCAAACATTACAAATATCAGAAATCCCTCCATTCAAATTGTAACTGGTTGAATCCCAAGCAATTCTAATACCAGACATACCACAACAGTATTGAAATTTTTCCACTTAGGCCATAATAGCCAATTCCGGATTGGACCCTCCTGTACGGATATACCATTAAGTTGCTAACACTCTTTAGAGGTGGTGTGTATTATAAAAGTAGACAGAATGTAGACGATTATAACATTTAAGGAGAACCTTCGACTGACGACTTGTCACCGCTGCAAGTGCTTTTCCTACAATTCAAATATGCAACAGCGTTTCAAATAGTATTTTCGCCTAAAAGACTGCAGACTAACTACGTAAGTTGACAAGCAGTAGCTCTTATTTATAAGTTCATGGACATATATTCTCACTTTCACTTTCCCTCCGTTATATCTCATAATCTTCTTATTTTTTATCCTTTAGTGCATCACAAACCTTGAGGAGGATTACATCACCCTCTTGTAACCTTAGTGCATTATACAGTTGCCTAGCTTGGTAGAATCCATTAGTACCAAACAAGCAATCTGTCCAGTACAGTACTAGAAAAATTGCACTATCATTCCTCCCAAACTATAATTAACGGTATCTGAAATTGTTTAATAAATTCCCTGCCTTAAAAGCTGACGTTGCCCTCCTCACAGTACACAGTTTTTCATTTGAGTGCTCGATTGGCACACCCTAAGTCATCTTTTTTATACAAGTACAGTGCAGTTGGACATTCTTCCCTCATTTCCTGAGTGTCCAACCCATTCTCAGCGATATATAATCATGGTGTTTTTAAATTATTTTGGGATTTTGATAATATTACTGAAATATTACTTTACGGGGTATATCAGCAAGCTACCGATTCTTCCAAACAATGCCATGAAACAGATCCCCAATTTGAAATACCAAAGTCATAGTTTGTAGAATTCAGCAGCCCTCCCATTCACCAAGATAAGATTTTTCCGTTTTGTGAATGAACCTCAAATGAGTGACCAGACCAAGGCAGTGAAGATGTTAACTACTAACTGCAGTGGTATTATTCTTTAAAACAGGGGAGGTTATGATACATAGAAATGGGAAAAATATGTAAAAAAAATATTGACAGATTAGTCAACATCACTGAGGCTAAATATCTCAGGCAAAAACTAGGACTAAGTTCACGGCTACTTGTCTGTGCCAAAATGATGTAGACTAGTCCAACACATACCCTGGCTGTCCAAATTAGTTTTCCTTCTGCCTCCTTCCACTGAACAAACTTTATCTTACTTACCCATGTAGACCTTCCGATATTCGGTAACCCAACTAACGCCATGCCCTAAATCTCAATAATGCCTGAGCACTAGTCCTACCATGAGTGGTGGAGGGAGGTGATTGAAGTGTATGCTATATAGGTCAGGAAACATACTTGATGATGTAACATGATGTCTTGTTTAATTACGGTAATGTATGTAGGTCCGAAGATCTTTCACAAGCAATCCTTGACCCTGTTTCATTTAAAGGATACACTCTTTTTTTGTTTTTGTACACAAGGCATGATCCATTTACTTTCCTTCTTCCTTCTCTTCCTTCCTTCCTTCCTTCCTAGTCATAGACAGTATATTACTATATATATTCCCTCCCTTCTCTTTACACTTTCTTCTATTTTTCTTCACCTCATCTTTCCTCTCTAAATCTACCTCACACTCCTTTGCTTGTCCTACCTCTGCCAAACAACAGAGTTAGGCAGTTTTCCCTTCCAGGGAATGAAATCAGTCACTGCTCGTAAACCTCAGTGGGGTATTGGCCTGCATGGCTTACCTTGGTAGAATGAATTTCTATTTCCTTTTCCCAATTTGGCCTGTTCTGTCCTTCCTCCCACTCCTGTCCTCATAGGTGATGCATTTGAACCTATTTTCATAAACAAAAATAAATATGGACTGTTTGGCATAAAGAAGTGTTACTGTCCTCCAATCATTCAGTCAGTCTTTCAATTACCAAGCTAGTTAGTCAGCCATTTAATCGGTATATAATTCATATGAATTAGTAAGCCAACTAAATTTCTAAACAGGGTTGCACCAGGTCAGTGCCAAGGCAGTGTCCTTGCCTTCTGTCCAACTAGCCTGGGTTTCAGACTCGTCACTTCAATCAATAGTTGTAACCTTAATGTGCATCCACATCATTGGGTTGGTGAATTAGTAGTGTTTTTGTCTCTCACCAAGCTGGACCTAGTGCGAGACTTGCCATTACCAGTAAATCTGGAAGGGAGGGATAATGATGACCAGTGCATTGGCTTCATGACCTTCATTCACATGATTAGGGTAATTATTCTCATCATGTGATTGAGAATGAGCGAGAGGAGGGAAGGGCACATGAAAGTGTGATGACACTGACACATGGAAACTAGCTTTATATACTGTGTATGATTTCTGGGAGATTCATTTTAATTCATTTTAATTTTTCTTTTTTTTTACTAGAGATCAATCACCCAACTAGTCATTAAAATACTGGATATAGATTTAAGGGTATGTAATAAGCATGGTGCAGTAATCAAAAGAAAAAGCTGTATGGAATACCAAAGTGAGTAAAAATATTAAGAAAACAAAACTTAAACACTCTTGGGCTTAGGTGATGTAGTGAATGTAGCTACTGATACAAAACTATTTTCAGCAGTCAACTTTAAAAATTGTAAAACAAAAATGCAAACACACTTACCACCATACTCATTTTACCTTACCATTTGTGAAAATTTTGATTCCCATTGACTTTGCTACCAATAAATCACAGAATTATTCAAACAATAAGTGAAATATCCTCATATAAACAAACAGCCTTAACGTTATTCCTAAAAGAACAAATATTATGGTTAAAAAATTTATAGTATGCCTATTAAATCTGCATGGGAAGGACCTAATGTACTCAACCAAATTCCCAGACTTTGGTGAAAATTATTGACTAGTATTATCATGTTTAACCCACACTTGAAACTCCAACAAAATCCATATGAGTGATGAAAGGTAGAGAAGCCCATGGAAGGCAAATTACTGATGCAATATTGTCAACTATGGTATAAAGCAACTGCTTTATCCATTAACACACTCAACACATGCATGCAAACTAAGCCACAAGGTCAAGGAAAGATTGACCATAACCAATTTTCACCAGAACATAAGAACATATTGCAGCTATAACTAAAGAAACAGATGAATATCAATGGGAAAATATTCTTTCCTTACACACCGTGAAATATTGCAACAGATTATGAAATGGTATAATCCGTTTTTCACCGAGTTGGTAGATGTAATGAAATAAAGTTTAGGCTTAATAGATATTCTTGGAAATCAAAATCTGTATTATTTGAAAAGAATTTCCAACTTTTTAGAGAGGAATATATCCTACCCAGAAATATTCTATTCATCATTAAAAATATGCATAGCTGATGTACGCAGCACCAATAATAATAGAAAATTTCTAATCCTTTCTCTGTAAAGAACACACTATATCTCCAAAAACATACTTACAAAATTCACATAGATATTAATAGAATGATCATGATCATCCACCATCTAGAACTTGTCAACTCCTTCATGTTTGAGGAGCCACAGCTTAACTTTCTGTCGCTGACCACCATGGTACAACCCAAGATCACTGGAACGCACAACCCGATGACATGGTACAATGATGCCGACTGGGTTATGACTCATGGCTGACCCCACAGATCTCGCAGCTCCTGAAGGTAAAGTATCATTTAAGGAAGTAACCAACACATAACTCTTGTACAGTATATACATCAGTTAAGGTGCATTGCACAGGTTGTAGGTTCAGCCACTGTGTCTTAGTAATTGTCAGAAATGGGTATACAGTAGTCAGCACCTCAGTGCTTGTTACTTTATTCATGCAACCTTTACCCCTCCCTTACGATGTTCCCATAACGAGTTTGAATGAGGAAAGTCAGCTGAACTTAAAAGTGAGGGAAAGGAGAATACAAGCCATAATAATCACCATATTCATATTCAACATCAAACAGCCTGCCTCTTTCTCTCAGTATCTCATTAGCCTTTCTGGTGATTTTTTACCAATGAACAAATATAAGGAGTTTGGCAGCCAAATTTGCTTCAATAAATCAAGCTACTGACAACCATATATTGTACCTGGATTACGAAGCCTGGTTGCAAGAGCTCCATAAGTGATGACCTCGCCTGGTCCCACTGTGTCTGCCAGAGTTTGCCACACTCTGGCTCGGAAGCCTGCAACCCAATCCATCCACAAAACATTTTCATTATTCTGTACTGAACATTACTCAATATTTCATGCACTTGTAAATAACACAGTCAATTTTCACACATGAAACATTCTATCTATGCATGGTACACAAACCCAAACTGAAAATAAAAACAGTTTATTCCATCGAACATGGCCAAAGCAGATCATGGCTGCATACCTAACCAACTTGTTGCGAGCACAGCCCTGATGAACTCATATTCAAAGTTTGTGTAAGTTGTGCCCACACTGGTATCTTTCCCTTTATCAGTACTATGACACTGTGGAGAGTGGACCAATTTTTTTCTCAATCTTTGGCCAACCTCTTACCCTCTCCAGTCTACCCTATTACAGTCACTGAAATAACATGGGAAAATTCATATCACATATAACAGGGTACTGTCAAATTTTGTACTATACTGCAGCTCTTTATACAAGTATACCTTTTGAACAATATACTGTAGTAGGTATTGTTGCATTATATCAATTTCATAAACAAGTAGCCTATAACACACAGGATAAATCTGATGTAAACTGTATCAACACATCCTAGCAACTGTTCATTAGGTGTCCATATGACCAAGGGCGCTGAATTATATTACTGAGTTTAAAGTTGCCTCTGATTATGACATTTTCATACTTACTCAGGTTCTGACTTTGCAAGTGACAGATGGTAGGAAAGGGTACTTGTGACACTTGTGATGGGTTCTTGAAGTAGACCTGAAGCCAATAAAGGCAGTCTTTTATAACTGGTGGAGGTGTGGTGAATTCCTTATCCTCTTGCACCAACTCGACTTCAGTTCTAGAAAAAATATTGTTGAAATGACTTATGGGAGAATATATATGTTTATACTCTTCGTATATCTTCTGAAATTTGTTGGGGAAACACTTGTTTATCCAAAATATTAAATTAACTGGCTCTTAAAAATTCCCATAGATTTTGAATAAAATGAAGTTTATTGTATTCCTGTATATATTCGGTACTGGTATATATATCTAAAAGTTTGTTTATTTGCCATGAAGCAATTTTACCATTTCTCACCAAATCTCAACCAAATTTAGCATATTGGTCCAATTGCATTCCATAATAATGCATCAACAAAGAAAACTAGGTTTCAATTTCCACCCCGGTAATATCTTTAGCCACTCTGGTCCATTAAGTAGGCTAACTGGATTGCAATATATATATATATACATGAATGTATGTCAGTTCGATGTATAAATGAATGTACTGTACCGTACATGTATATTGTATACAGTAAATGTACTTGTCAATACTATATGTACCAAGTCAAATACTTCAGATATTAATCCTCTGAAACTCGGTCAAGTATGGTACTAAAAATGAATGAGCTAACACAGGCACATATTACAGCTCAAGTGACCTAGAGATTCCTGCAACTGGTTCTTAAGTTCAAGATCTGTAAATGCATGTATGTACAATACATTATTGAATATGACTATACTGTACACAAAATTAGCTATATACAGCAGTATACAGTATGTATTGTTGGGTTACCTCTTGTTTGGAGAGAAGTTTTCATCATTAAGGTGTGGTGGCTGAGACAATGAGTGCATACCAATATTACAAGCCTTGATTGTGATGGTACCGAGTGGAGAGGTGATGTGGTATGCAGTCTCCTTATTCTCACACCACTTACTTTCTTTCCTCACTTGTGCCATCTCTGGAGAACAGGGATATTAATCAATTAAAATCACAAAACTATGACGCTTAAAAGAACTTTTCCAAACATTTCATAGTGAGTTAGAAATTGACCAGTACAGCATTTTATCCTATTGTACATCATAGGTTGATATAATTATTGCCATTTCCTGGTTGGCTAACAAAAGAACATTCAGGATTTGTACAACTGAATAGTTCTTTTGACTAATGTAAACACCATGTGGTTTGTTATATTTCCAATAGGTTATAGTTAACTCTTTTGGGTATACAGTAGCGACTTTCTAATACAGTAATGCAATTTGTTTCAATGACATTTCTGTAATGCATTACAGATAGAAATAATGTGTTTTTCAGATGAGGCATATTTTAACCATCAACCATCATACGCCTACCTCCCCTCCAAGTTTATCATGTGTTCCTGGTGCATTCTGCAATATTTGAATTATTATGACGTTTACAGTATTTCATTTGGAAATGAATTATAGTGCCATTTACCCTACCTCGCACAGATAAGGAAGACCACCCAGTGGTTGATGAAAAATTTTGAATCTAATAATTTCTAACTTAAAAGCTCAAAACCATTCACATGAAAGCAAATTTCACCAGAAATCATACTGGATTACCTGAGGGATTTCTCATCGCCAGACATACCCGAACCTAACCCATAAGGTACCGGTACCGCAATGTACTGCACCGTTGCTACTTTCAGGACCTAACTTAGTGTGACTGTGTTCCACAACTGCACACGGATGCCATGTGCACAACTACCCTTGGAATTCATTTAGGGCCTAGATACTAAAATTAGGTATTCTCTCCCACCCAAGCCCCTAATTCCATCGCTCTCCCATGAGCGATATTCTGTGAATGTATGAACCAGATAAAACATGAAAATCCATTTTGTTATGTGACCACACGCGACCAACAACTGAAGCTTTCATAACATTATGTAAATTACAGGCTTACCTGTACTGATTCTCATAAAATTTGCATGGAGAAACGGTACCAGAGATTATCCAAAATAAAGGTTATTAAAGGTACTGAAGAAAAGACCGCATTCCTGTGTCGGCTGGCTGCATCATCTAAACAAACTGGACAAGCCAAACGGTGCAACTTTGCCTATTTTATGTTGATTTTTTTTTTCTGCAGTTATATATTGTAATGGCATATATATATATATAAGTTGGGAACAAAAATGGGAAATTCAGTAATTATATTTTGTCATCAGTCGAACCAATCTGACCTAACCCAACCGAACCTAACCTAACCTGGACCATAATTTATCGTTACCATGGGCTACCTACTGTACGGGACTGACTATAATTTCTGAAATGGATTAACTGAATATATATTAATTTTGTGATTATTTTCAAGAAGCAACTACAGTAGTTTTAAGATTATCCAATCTACTTTTTATTGGTTTAGAAAAAACAAATACAAATAAGCAACCCATTTTGTATGGTGGTAATTCTTAACAAGAGCTCCACCTGTTAAAATACTATATATACTGTACATATGTTAACCATTTTATTATTATTATTACCACCAGTGAGTCATTATTTTTCGTTTATGCAAGTCTATAAATAAATGATGATTGATTGTCATGGTGTTTTATTATTTTGTGTGTGTGTATTCCATTTCCACGGCATGATATACATTAGAGTGCCTTGATTCCTCCAAAGTATATCAGGAAACAACAGAACCAATGAATAAATGCATTGATGTTCTGTTGCTTGGAATAGTTTGGAGGAATCACCTTACTCCAGAATTACCACTCCGTGTCCTGTGATCGTGTATGAAATCTGGTGGGGGCTACCGATTCCTCCAGACTATGCCATGAAACAAGCTCCAAGTATAATATATACCCTATATATATATGTGTGTGTGTAGTGTTTTGTGGCAATATTTGAAGGACTCATATTCCTCCCATATTTCCTGTTGCTTGGAATAGTTTGGAGGAATTGCTTGCTCCAGATTTACCAACACTGTGATCGTGTATGAAACCTGGTGGAGGCTTCTGATTTCTCCAAACTATATCACGAAACAAGCTCCGTCTAATTATATCATAGTTAGGTAGTGTTTCGTGGCAATATGTGAAGGACTCAATTTCCTCCAAAATTTTCTGGGTACAGCATTTATCTAGACTATTGCCATTTTGTAGCAGTGTTGCCAGATCCGGCTACTCGGCTAGGTCCTAGTATTTTGCCCCAGTCAGGTTCCGGTACTTTCCCAAGGTCAGTTCCCAGTAGTTTCCCCAGGTTAGGTCCCGGTAGTCTGCTGCGGTCTAGGTTAGGTTAGGAAAGGTTTGGTAAGGTTAGGTTACGTAAAGGTAGGTAAGGCCAGGCTAATTTCAAAATGCCTGGGCCATTTGAATATGCCCTATCTTGGAAATGGGGCATTTTCGAAGAATATGCCATAGAAAAAAAGGGTATTTATTGAAGGAATTACCATTTTGTAGCAGTGTTGCCAGATCCGGCTTGGTCATAGCATTTTGCCCCGGTCATTTCCTGTACTGGTACTTTTACCACTGTTATTTCCCAGTAGTTTGCCCAGGTTTGGTCCCGGTAGTCTGCTGTGGTCTAGGTTAGGTTAGGTAAGGTCTGGCTAATTTCAAAATGCCCCATTTGAATATGCCCTATCTTGGAAATGGGGCATTTGCAGAGGAAATGCCATAGAAGAAAATAGGGTAAATATTGAATGAATTACCGTTATTGGGTACGGTTTTTCTACCTTCATTACCCACTTATTTAGACCATTCTAAGACTATTTTCTTCTATGGCATTTTCTGAGGTAAATATTGAATGAATTACCGTTATTGCGTACGGTTTTTCTACCTTCATTACCCACTATTTTAGACCATTCTAAGACTATTTTCTTCTATGGCATTTTCTCCGCAAATGCCCCATTTACAAGATAGGGCATATTCAAATGGGGTATTTTGAAATTAGCCTGACCTTACCTGACCTAACCTAACCTAGACCGCATCAGACTACCGGGACCTAACCTGGGCAAACTACCGGAACCTAACCTGGGCAAACTACCGGGAAATAATCGTGATAAAATACAATAAATGACCGTGGCAAATTACTGGGACCCAGCCGGATCTGGCAACACTGCTGCAAAACGGTAATTCTTTCAATAAATACCCATTTTCTCCTCAAATGCCCAATTTCCAAGATAGGGCATATTCAAATGGGGCATTTTGAAATTAGCCTGACCTTACCTCCTTACCTGACCTGACCTAACCTAACCTAGACCGCATCAGACTACCGGGACCTAACCTGGGCAGACTACCGGGACCTAACCTAGGCAAACTACCAGGAAATAACCGTGGTAAAGTACAGAAAATGACCGGGTCAAAGTACTGGGACCTAGCCGGATCTGGCAACACTGCTACAAAACGGTAATTCTTTCAATAAATACCGAAAATAGTCTTAGTATGGTCTAAATAAGTGGGGGTAAATTTACAGAAGAACTGGGTTCACTATATTGTGTATTTTAGTATCATTACCCACTATTTTGGACCATTCTAAAACACTTTTCATCTATGGTGTTTCTTTCGGAGATGCCCCGTTTTCGAGATATGCCCCGTTTTACAAACATAATTTGGAAATTAGTCTGACCTCACTTGACCTGACCTAACCTAACCTAGACAACAGCAGACTACCGGGACCTAACCTGGGCAAACTACCGGGATATAACCGGTGTAAACTATCATAAAGTGACTGGGGCAAATTCCCAGGACCTAGCCGGATGTGGTAACACTGCGCGATCCTAGCCAAAAACCCAGTTATTCTGTAATAATACCTAAGTGGGTAATGAAGGTAGAAAAACCGTACACAATAACGGTAATTCTTTCAATATTTACAAAAAAAATGTCTTAGAATGGTATAAATTAGTTGGTAAAGAAGGTAAAAACATCATAATAGAAAATGGCAATAGAATAGATAATTACCATTTCGAGGATTCACAAATATTATTTTATTTATTTTTTCTAAATTACTATATTTTTTAGTTTTGATATGGATATAGCTAATTAAAGACCATTCAATGATACCTAATTTACATAATTAAAACGGTAAAGAAATTAACGATATTATGCCTGTGGTAATACTACTTAGTAAATGTTTACAAGTAATTAATGTTATAACGCATTTGCGAGGCAAATGGTATATAGAAAAGTTGTTTGTAATAATGAAATATAAACACTGGTAATCGTCAACTTTTTTAAAGCCAGTTGTGGCAATTTGTAGAGATATTCCTAATATTTCCCTAGTTCATTGTATTACAGTTATTTTAATACATTATTATATACAGGATTACTACAGAGTTTCAAAGTGAGGAGTGTAATCATAGTGGCACACAGTATCTCTAATGTATAAGTTTTAAAGCTTTATTTCAACTTGTCATGGTTTGTCATGTATATCACTGTAATGAGGAAGGCTAAAACTTATTGTGTTATGTATCTTACTCTTAACATCTACGTTGGTGATGATATAAAACAGGAAATACACCTTCAGTTACCGTAACCACAACTTTCAACCACTGCGGCACTGCCTCCAGCCAAGGATTCTACCACAGTGTTGCCAATTTGCAAGGTTTGGTTGACGAAATTTTCCCAACTTAAACATCAGAATTTCCCTTTTTACCTCAATAATTCCCTGTTTACTCCTGAAGATACTTTTATACATGGAGGTATAATATAGATATTATACCTCCATGCTTGTATATAAATATACTTTCTTCTTGATATTTCGTCTGGTAGAAATTTCCCCAGTTACTCTTGAACAATTTTTATATAATTTCCCCATTGGTACCTCTAATTTTCCATGTCTAGGGTAAATTCTCCATATTTGGCAACGCTGTTCTATCATTTTAGTACTGTAAGAAGGATAGGCCACTCAAATGTTATTGTGGTGTCGTCGCTGTGGCTGGCTGGGACGGTGGCGCCTCTAGCGGACAACGGGAACCAACACTCCAGCTCTCTCCCGCCTGCCTACTTCCCGTTATCCTGATTAATCTTTAAGTCTGATTTTCTTTACTAGTAACGCACAGGACCTTCGATACTAATGATTTGGCTAAAGAATGCATAATTACATTCAAATTACACAATAATTTATGGTAATATCTACAACAAAGCCCCAAAATATATTGCAAAAAAACATACTGTAGTACACCTACCATTTACACATACAGTAACTCCAATGTGCGATGATTCTTGCATGTTTATGACCACTATAATTAAGTTTCTCAACAATTTTTTATGCAAAAGTACCAAATAAAAAACATATAGTTTAATCTTAAGAATAGTGGTGATAGTAGGCCTACCAGGGAAAAACCAACACAGAATGTAAACAAACCAGAAGACGTCAGTCATGTCGCCGAGGTAGAGGAAGCTACAGATATCTGTAAGTGTGAAGTATGCCATGTTGCTTTAGATGAGGATGATAATGCAATCTGCTGTCAGACTTGTGAGCTTTGGTTCCATGCAGCATGTGAAAATCTACCAGAGTTAGTGTACAACTACATTACTGAGAATGGAGAGCAAATTGCATGGAACTGTCAGTACTGTGGCAGAGGTAGTGCCAAGCTGCACAATAAAATTATGAAAATGGAGAAACAAAATGAAAAAATATTGGCTAAGCAAGTGGAACTAGGAGATCAAATGGAGAAAGTAGTGGAAGTACTGGCAGAGAGACAGAATAGAATTAAGGATATAGAAACAAAATCAAAGAAAGAAATACAAGAAATTAGGAGTGATATAAATGGACTAAAAGACTGTATAGGTATTGAAGTTAAGACACAAATAAACATTTTTGTCCAGAATGATATCAGAGAGATGGTGAAGGAGGAGTTAGCACAGATTAAATCAGGAATTCAAGCAGAATTCACAACTAAGCTAGGTCCAGAGCACAACAAAACTGATAATGGAAGGACAAGAGATGACAATGTAGTACAGTTAAGGCAAAATCTAATGGAACTCAAAGCTATTGAAGAAAAGAAGTTGAACCTAGTCATGTTTAATGTGCCTGAAGGTGATACCGAAGAGCCTGATAAAGATGCCATTAAGAACATGATCAGGGAAGAATTCAAGGTTATTGTAAACATAACAGAGACTGTCAGGCTTGGTAACAACACAAACACACTGAACAGAAAACCAAGACCAACCCTGGTGAAATTTGACAGTCTAGCTGAAAAAAAGCAGGTCCTAGCCATGGCTACGAAGCTACGACATAGCAGCAATGACATATACAACCAAGTGTACATTAGACCTGACTTGACAAAAGCACAGCAAGAGCATTCAAAAAACTTATATACAAAACTCCAGGAAACAAGAAAAGCCCAACCTACAAGAAAATGGACAATAAGAAGGGGGGAAATAACACAGATCAGAGACTCCGTGTCTACTACACAAATGTAGACAACTCTGTACTCAGTAAGTATGAAGAGCTGATAGCTCTCACCACTAATGATAAATATGATATAATACTATTGACTGAAATAAAACCAAAGTTTGGCCAAATACTAGATATACCAACAATGAACATCCCAGGATACAACCTTTACACCAATGACCTACATGCAACCAATACAAGAGGCGTCAATGTCTATGTGCGTCGTACCCTCAATAGTAAACGGTCAATCCCCATAGTAACAAACACTTATAATGACTCCGTGTGGATAATAGTTAATGGTTCAAGAAACTCAGAACTGTTGATTGGATGTGTTTACCGCAGCGGCAGCCCAGAAGTAGCACGACAATATGAAACTAATCTGCTTGAAACGCTAATCTGGGCAGCCAATACTGCCTGCTCACACAAGTTGATAGCAGGGGATTTTAATCACCCTGGCATCACATGGACTCCTGCACCAGAGCTGCCAGACAGAGTGAACACAAGTAGCCCTCAGTCCAAATTTGTAGAATGTGTCCGAGGCTCCTATCTCTTCCAACACATCACAAAACCAACAAGGTACAGAAGCCAACAGACACCAACACTAGATGACCTAGTGTTCACAAATGAAAGGGAGATGATAGTGAACATGCTCAGATTGGAACCCCTGGGAGCCAGTGATCACATTGGCATTTCTGCGGACTTTCTATTCACCCCAAGCTCTCCGCCAATGAACAAAACCACTCCAAACTACAACAGAGGGGATTACGAGAGTTTGAGGAATGCACTTGATATTGAGTGGAAAAGGGAGCTAGCGGGACTAACAGCACAAGAGATGACAAACATCATAGAGAAAAACATAACCGATGCTGTGGAAAAACATATCCCAACAAGGAAACATCAAACTACATCGGGTGACTACACCAGAAAACCATTGTGGATGACGAGGACTGCTTATCAGAAAACAAAACGTAAGAGAAACCTTTGGATCAGATATCTGAACACTAAAGATAACTCAGACTACCAGCAATACATCAAAGCCAGAAACGAGGCAACACATGCAAATAGAAGAGCCCGGAGGGACTTCGAATCCAAAATAGCTCAAGAATCCCGACACAACACAAAAACATTCTGAAACTATGTCAACAGTAGAAGGGTTGTCAAGGGCAGCATCCCAGACTTGCAGGACCCACAAGGCCAGTATGTTAAAACAGATCAAGAAAAGGCTGAAGTCCTGAATAGACACTACAGTACAGTATTTACCCAGGAGGATACACAACACATCCCATTACTAGAACCACGGACTGACATACCAATAACAAACTTAACAATATCCGAAGACCAAGTCTTCAAGAAACTACAAGTTATGAAAACAGACAAGTCACCTGGCCCTGATGGAATACATCCACGGGTACTCTAGGAGGTAGCTGAAGAAATCACACGACCTTTGATCATTCTCTTCAACAAGAGCATAAGTACAGGAGAAGTCCCAAAGCAATGGAAATTAGCAGTTATAACACCAATATACAAGAAAGGCGACAAATCACTACCTGTAAACTACCGACCAATATCACTAACATCAGTGATATGTAAACTCCTTGAGAGGATCATATCTGATATCATTCTGCAACACCTGAAAGAGAAACATCTGCTTACAAACCAACAACATGGCTTCCTGCCTGGGAGATCGACTGTTACCAACCTTCTGGATGCCCTTAACCAATGGACAGAAGCCTTATCACATGGACTGCTGATAGACATTTTATTCCTCGATTATGCCAAGGCATTTGACACTGTGCCGCATATGCGCCTCTTAACAAAACTTCCAGCGTATGGCATCACAGGAAATCTCAAGCAGTGGATACAAAACTTCCTGACTGGACGCAAACAATCGGTAAAGATCAACAGGGAAATCCCAGACAGTGTGAATGTCACCAGCGGTGTCCCCCAGGGATCGGTAATGGGTCCTCTTTTGTTTATACTGTTTGTGAATGACCTACCGGACAACCTGCACAACCCCACATTGATGTACGCGGATGACACAAAGATGTTTTCCTTAAAGAAACAGAGGCTGATAATGGATCCACCAAACACCACAACGCTACAGCAGGACTTGACCCGTTTCCAAAGCTGGGCAAACAACATGGGAATGAAACTCAATCCAACCAAATGCAAAACAATGCATCTAGGAAGATCAAACTCTCTCCAGGAGTACACAATGCTCCTAGATGACAATACTCAACACCACATAATGACAACCACAGAGGAAAAAGACCTGGGCGTGATTGTAGATTCGGGGTTGACATTCTCTAAGCACATCCAGACCCAAGTAAATAAAGCCAATAGTGTTCTCGGAGCCATCAAGCATACATTCAAAGCTCTGGACCCCACTGCGTTCCTTTCTCTGTACAAGTCGCTAGTACGCCCAAACCTTGAGTATGCATCAGTCATCTGGTCACCAAAGCTAAAGAGGGACAAAGACGCACTAGAATATGTACAACGTCGAGCCACAAGACTAGTTACAGGACTCTCAGGGAAATCTTATGAAGAAAGACTACTAACTCTAGAGCTACCAACCCTGGAGTTCCGACGACAGAGAGCAGACATGATCCAGATGTTTAAACTAGTACATGGCTTGGAGGAGCTTAACCCAGCACCCTGCAGTGAGTGTGGAAGGATGATTATACAATCTACATTAAATGTAAACAATCGGGGTCATGACTTCAAACTCCAGATACAGCATGAACCTGGACCGAGGGACAATTTCTTCACGCGCCGTGCAACAAAGAATTGGAATCGGCTAACCCAAGACACTGTCAGTGCAAATTGTGTGAATATCTTCAAAAACCGACTGACCAAGGAATGGAAGAACAAACCAGAACGCTACCACTACCGTTTCTCATACTAATACCGACCCAAGACCTCCCATACACTTAAGCCAATACAACTAAGGAAGGTCTCATTACCCGAAAGGGTACCTAATGACCTTACTGAAGGTGAATTAAAACTTTAAAACAATGTACAACACTGTTACCCCATCCATGCGTACTAATAACATTCATACATTATATCTAAAATGAGTTATTATTACCTGTTTATGATATCTACAATATTGTCTCTCAAAAGTATTCTGATGTATAATTGAAAAGGATTGACAGCCATACAGATTGTATAGAGTCTATAGACCATACGTATATTATAACCTTACTATGAGGAGTTGTGTAGCCTATAATGTGCTTTAGAATAAATTATTTCCTGCTTTCTTTCTTAGCTTGAAATGTTCTAAAAATCAGGAGTTACTTTCATTATATATTTATTGTTGTCTGCAAGCCGAAAGTCATTATTTCAGGCTAGGGGTAAGGAAAATATAAATGCAACACTCCATCCTAACAGGAACAAATAGATATACAGACAATACCCTAAAGGATAGGGTATTGTCATCTTACGCCAGTTTATCAAAATAATACTGTATAACTATCACAATCAGTCAAATCTGTACTCCGTAGCTTACTAAGTTATGTAAATACTCACCTTTTAGGATCATTTGGGAAGTAGAAAATTTTCAGATCTTTATTCCACTTAGAGTTGTTGAAACAGTTTATTGTTGAGCACCCAGTAATCCCTATTTCAGTCACAAAATCAATTTCATCAAACAAAAAAAAATAAAAAACGCCCACCACTCCTATGTAAATTAAGGCGCCAGCTGTTTCTTATTCCCGTCAGTCGTTAGGTGGCTCTGCTGTACCGCGACGACCAAAACTCCATAAGTGGTCTATCCTTCTACAGTACTAGAATCCTTGATCATGTGTGTGTGTCGACATTGACGTTCGCGAACGATCCGACTCGAAGAACGGCTCTTTCAAATGAACAATAAGAGCCGGATCTCAAGGCCCTTAGAGAGCCTAATAAGTGAACGAAGCCGAAAGAATAGACCAAGGATGATAGACTATAGTCTATTATCCTTGGAATAGACTGCTTATTACCGTCCATCTAGCGTTGCCAGATCAGACTTAAACTACCAGTGTTGCCACTCCAGAACTCAAACAGAATTATTATCGTACAGCGACCACAATACAGTAATATGGAACTTACACCAAAATGATCGTCCACACTCATTACAGACATTGTATGAATAAACTTTACACAAGTATTTAGCATTTATTAATCTTATTTTTATTACCTGAGGGAATTAGACATTTTTTTTTTTTTTAGTCTATGCCAGAAAGACCTGTATTTATCACGAGAGAAGGAATAGAAATCCAAAAGTAAAGGAATGAAGTGACAGTTGGAGAGGAAATGGCTGGCTCGCATCCGAAGGAAGTCTGTAATAAGGGGAAGAAAGAAGACTGTGCTAGGCCAGAATCTTGTACCACACAATAATGAGAAGATACAAAGAAGAGACAGCTAACACGAACTAAACAGAGGACAAGTTAAAGAGAAAAAAACTAGCCAGGGTCCGAAGGAAAGCCCAAACCCTTATAGTATTGCCTGCATCCTTGCGGGCAATACTCCTCCCCCCTACGAGGACAACTATGAATAAAAACAAAGACTATATCAATTAAACTTGTATTGTCGAAGGTAGAAACAATAAGAGAAGTGGACTGTCCTAGCTGCCTTTGTGTGTAACATTTTGGTATTAATAATACATGATAGGAAAATTAATCTAGTGAAATGTTTGCATCATATAATGGTGTTATCTCCTTTCCCCATCATTTCCGCTTTCTAATTCTTGATCAAGGACTGAACGAACTGCCCCATCTTGGCGGCTCCTTCCCCATTGAGTTTCTGGTAGTTCTTTATATTCTTCTTGCACCTCTCTAGCCAAGCAGCCAGTATTGGTAACTTGTCTGGGGTAAAGAAGTTGGCAGCCTCGTAGCTGGACACACTGGCCACCAGAGCGAAGTCAGCTACTGTCAAGCGATCAGTCCCTGCCGCGTACTGTCCTCCGTTTATACTAATATTCTTCTCCAGCCATCCCAGAGCCTCATGTAAATTGTCTATATTCTCTTGTGATGGCTTGCTCGAGGCTCCTGACTTCAGTGGAATCTAAAATAGAATTAGGGGTGCCGCAATAAATAAGAAGAAAAAAGTGAAATTCTAGTGTAGGGCTAAATGGGCTAAAATTATTACTATTAATGGCATATGGTGAAGCTGTGCTGAATTAATGATGATATAGATTGCCATGATCCGGATGGCTCCTGACTGAAATTGTGTTTACACCTGAACTTAATTTTATGATTACGAGCATAATACTTGTAATGCCTTGTGATTTATTTCTACAGGAGTGGATGTTATCTTCTACAGAGATGGAAATTATATATTGCACAGGTGTACTTGATGTTCTTTGTCTGGTAGGCCTTGAGGTAGGTTTTAGTTATACTCAATGCACAATAGGAACATAAATCCATATATATTATTAACCTATGTACGTACTGTACAGTACATACATAGAATGTTATACATATGCATTGAATTTAACATGCTCAAACTGCCAGCTGAAAACACATAACACCTTCTTAGGGATGCTAACTGACCTAGCTTTTCTGAACTTTACACCTACTCCCTCGCCACTCTGACCCCCTCTACCAAACGAAGACAAACGCCAGAAGGAGTCATGACCATCTCTTATGTCCAGGCCATATAACCCTTGGAAATTTATCTTTTTCCCAAGGAGCTTAAAATGACTCGAGGCCAACACTACCCTACCTGAGTCCTTCCCCACTCTGATCGAGTTGCCCCTGTACATGGCCAGCCCCTAAAACTGCACACTGTACAGTACATGCATACATAAAATAACCGAGAAAAATTGTGATGCATACTGTCTTTTATAGGTAATTGGCTAGCAGCTATGATGGGTGCCGCTGATAATGAAAACTTTGTTGTGTTACAGAAATAATAAGAGATAGAAATGACAAATATATACCTACCATAATAGCTCTCCAGCGTGGCACTAAAGTACCAATGTCAAAGTAGAGCAGAGAGTCTATCTTGGTCCGTGTGATGACATTTTCGGGGTAGAGAGACTTGTCTGTCCCGTACCGTTCCACTAGGTACGTCATTATAGTACGGCTGCACACAACACATATAGAAACATTTTGTTAATACATGGGGGGAAAAGGAAGAAAAATAGGAGAGCCTTGAATATTCTGAAATCCACTTCACACGAGTAACAAATACGATTTCACAAAATACTCTAATCGTCTACCAGTTTAAAGTATAAAGATGCTCCTTGAATCAAGCTACTGTACACACCATATGATCTAAATTTCTAAACAATGTCGTACGTAATACTATTTGATGAGATTTCACACACAATACAAATATTACTGTACTTAATAATTAACCTGTTACTTACGGTGTTGAATCCAAATTGAAATAAGACCTATCGAATAGACGTCAATATTATGTCATAGTTGTCACTTGGCCCACTTTCATCATTTAAGCGAGTTGATTATTATTAAGAGGATGAAATTGGGTGTCTTTGGCCGTAGACTTTCACCATATTGCAGGCAAATCCCATGACCATTCGAAATTAGTCTTAATAGGCTGATATATTCGTATAATTATTACCTCAGAGAAGGCAAAAAATTGGTTAAACTTTTCTTTAACTAGCATTATTTAGATCAAATATAGAACAAATTAAAATACAGAGAGGCTGCTTTATTGGTAATTGGCGAACGGAAGCGAAAATGTTGATAAGAATGGTTAGGCTACTCCAGTACAAAAGTGAACCCCGACAGTGTGACTAAGACAACATCCTATTTTGAGACCTATATATAATCTGGTATTGAATAGCGATGTTTACTTCAGTATCAATGCTCTTTGTTTATCCTTTTGTTAGAGGCATAAGGAAACTATACATTACAATGGTACAGACAGTCACGGACAATAACAATCATCTAAATAAGCTTAGGTGACTAATAATGTAAACGTTTGACAGCTTCCTGATAAGTAGGATTAGAACCATTTTTTTATTTACTACAAGCAGCCACTCACTTTTCAAAACAATAACATCATAATTATAAGAACGTGAAATCATTATTCAGCACAATATACTTGAATTATCCATATGTGTATTGAAATTTATGTCCACGACTGTACAGTTGGCCACAAGATTTCTTGCACAGGCTTTATGGAAAGAGGGGTCATTATTCTGGAAGTACTGCAATAAATGGTCTCCATGGTCTCCCAATTGACTCAGTGATTGCAATATTACAAACCTAGTAATATTGTTGCATTGCAGTTACGCAGGCTTACATTTTCTATATGCTGTAAACCTTCGAAAACAACAACGTGTGTACGAATTCGTGTGGCCAATAGTACATACATGTAGCTACTGATACAAATCATATGTCCACGACTGTACTGTACATACCTTTCCCAAAGGACTACATCCCCGTCCACAAGGGTAGGGACGGTGTGCTGATGGTTGATGGCCAGGTAGTCAGGTTTAAGTTGCTCCTTTTGCATGAGGTTGACGACACGTTTGTCCAGCTTCAGATCCACCGCACCCGCCAACATCAGCACAGAGCGGCAGTATGGTGACAAATCAAAGTAGTAAAGCACCGGATCAATCATGGTGTTGCTGGAATGCTGGATTGGAAATGTCTGCAAAGAGATTAATTAAGGACTCTATGATCGTGTATGAGATTTGGTGGCTTCTGATTCCTCCTGATTAGTCCACGTATCACGCTCCTTCCATTTAGGTGGTGTTTCGTGTCAATATTTGAAGGACTCATTTACCTCTAAATAAAGCTTTAATTTTCTGACCATATCACAGGGTCTTTTACTTAAGGGGATAAACTGTTGTGAAAGTGTTGTAGAGATGGTGATTCCTCCAAATTATACTCTAAAACAGATCCCTTATTTGTACTGTGTTTCCTAGCTAAGTTTAGAAGAATAAATTAGCACTCCAAGTCACTCTAAATAATTACCTTCTTAAACAGTTTTGTTATCATGCGTGGATAATGAAGCATGGCAAAGGGTCATGCAGTGGGTTCCTGTTAGTATATGTATGTGTTAGCTCAGGTAGGGATGGGCGTATTTTTACACAATTTCCAAGGGTTGACAGACAGGGAATTTAAAAGAGAGGTGAGGTGGCAATACCTATACACTCCTAATATCTGAAGTATATACTATTGCCCTTGTGTTATTTTATCTTACTATACCCCTCGGACATTTGACACATAGGCTCCAATATTTTGAGCTAAATGGTAATATTTGATCTTCGGCAATAGAGAGGACGGTTGGCCAGAGGAATTCTTACCCAGGCTATTTGGAAAGAGAGAGGTCATTATTTTGAAAGTAGGACTACAATGAATCGTCTACCAAGGGACCCGCCGGTGATTAGCAAAATCATAATCTTAATGTTGTATTGCAGTTATGAGTCTTACATTTTCTATATGTTGTAAACCTTCGAAAACAACAGCGTGTGTACGAGTTCTTGTAGCCAGTAGTTCATTCAGTATATCTTACACATGAGTACTGTACCAGCTATCAGCCAGAGTGAGTCTGAATTGTAGTGATGCATATGATAACAATAATATAATTCAAGTTGACATCGTTGCAGGGTTAATCAGCTTATCTATAGCCACTATTTTCCGATAGGGAGATTCTCTTGTTGGTGAACTGGAGTGCCTCGATTCCTCCAAAATATGCCAGGAAACAGTACCAGATTACCAGCAAGAATAATGGTGGCCTGTAGCTTGAAACAGTTTAGACTTTAGATTACCAATACAATCTCCTTAATTCTAATGTTTCATCACGACTTGCTTGTTCACCTCTCCATCAGTCACCTCAAGAAAGTACGTATCACACGGGGATATTATTCTCCGTCGTGTGGCCAATCTAATAAAGGCTTCCTATGGACTCCAACCCGTTTTAATTTAGAAGTGTAGAGGACAAGGAGGGATCAATGCGAGGGATATTAAATGGGCTGTAAATCAGAGGATGATGGACGGAAAACGAAGGAAATGTATACGTGCCAGTGTGATGAATGCTTTAGTCAATCACATTCCTTTAGAGTTTTATGTATAATAGTATTTCACACTTTTGTACAGTCACGGTCAATATATAGTCTTATTAGCTGCAACCTCCCCTCCCCTCGTATGAAACGGCCTCGAAAGTTGGTGAGAAACTATGATATACTAAATATATATAGCTGTTGGTTCTTAAGGTTTACTCTCAATGCTCACTTTCATTCACCCGATGCTGGCAGGAGTTTTGCCTCTGATTACTATTGGCCACAAGATTCGTATATACACACGCTGTTGTTTTCGAGGGTTTACAACATAATTAAAGAAAAATGTAATACTACGTAACTGTAATACAATTTTATTATCAGGTTTGTTATTTTGTTAATCACAGAGTCACTTGGCAGACCATTCATTGCAGTACTTCCATAGTAATCACCTCTTTCCGTATATACAGTAGGCCTATGGCATGTGTAAGAATTCCTGTGGCTAACCGTACCCCGTTATGACTAGTAGTATAAAAGTATATAATTTTATGACAAAAATTTAAACCTAAGTCAAACACTAGTTGATCTCATCGTTGAAACACACGTAGGGGAAGATCCAGTTTCAAACGGTAAATAGTAGGCTACCGGTTCTTTTCATAATTAAGGGGAGATTCTAGTTAGTAAATTGGATGGCTACTGATTCCTCCTAACTATTCCGGAAAACAGACGCCCGCACTGGTACTAATAATATAGGGAATCTGTTTCGTGGCATAATTTGGAGGAATCACAGACCTACTAAAACAATAAAATCTTCCCTTAAATTTGAATCTGACCATAGCTTGAGAGCCCAGTGATCGTCGTGTATGAAAATTGGAGGCTTCTGATTCCACCTGACCTTCCCACGAAACACACTCCTTCCATATAAGTGGTGTTTCGTTACAATATTTGAAGGACTCATTTACCTCCAATTTTCTGACTGCATTACAGGGTCCCTTAAACATTTCCTAGTAATGTAACCGGCTGCGAGTGTCCTTGGGTATTTAAAAAGGTTCACTTGTCATAGATAAAGGTGTACAGTCTCACCCAAAACTATCTTCACCCCATCTGCCAGCTTTTGAACCATAAGATTAATTTGTATTTTGAACAGTTATATAATTGTATGTATTGGACTATTGATCTTTATGTGGTTAGTACCGAGACACTTTAAAACATCTGGTGGAGTGAACGGTGCAACAAAAGCTGGATGGCAACCAACTTAATTTTGTAACCAGTCGTGATTCATGCTTTGCAAAATCAGTAAATAAATATATGATAAATAAATTATGTCACAAATATGTATCACTTTCTGGATGTATAGTAAGTTTTAAGTAAATCAAGTGGGTGATTTTCATCAGCACTTGATTTACTTAAAAAATATCGTACATCCGGAAAGTGATAAATATTTGTGACTTAATTTATTTATACATACATTTATTTACGTATTTTGCAAAGCATGAATCACGACTGGTTACAAGTACGTCACTGTTATACTCATAATGAATAATTATAAAAATGAATAAAGGAAAAAATAAATGATGAAACGTTAGTGTGCTTAAGGAACAATTGGAATAATCTGAACACACTACTCACCGTGCCGGCAACTGGGAGTGGAGTGGAATGGAGTGTCGCTGTGTCGGGCTGTCGGCTGTGTCGGTCGGTGGTAAGTTGGTAACAGTGGAATCTCTTGGGTCTTGATGTCCCGTTATGCCGCTGGGTTAGCATAGTTCCCTCACTCACTGTCTTGTTCTCGTATATCTTCGTCCACTTCTCCACTATCAAAGTCTCACTCAATGATGGAAGAAATATAATGAGGACCAAGGAGATGATAGTACAATATACTTTTTATGAAACGACATAAGACTTTAAGTGATTTAAGTGATTGGAACTCAAATTAACTTATATATGCTGTAAGCCTAATATGCTGAGTGCCTATAAGGGGACCCCGTGATCATCATGATGTAGTCAGAAAATTGGAGGTTAATGAGTCCTTCAAATATTGCCACGGAACAGCACCTTCAGGAAAGGAGCTTGTTTCATGGTATGGTCAGGAGGAATCAGAAGCCTCCAATTCTCATACACGATCACAGGGTAGGCTACTTAGAGTGTGTTGAAAAGTTTCACAGGAGAGTTTGGTAGGGTTGCCAACCGGTTTTAAAATGAACACTTCCTGTTATTAGACTTTAATATATTCGTCACGTGACTTAAGTGAATGACAAAATTGTAATGGCTGTATTATTTTGTTGTGAGAAATAGAGATTCTAGCCAGCTGATTGCCAGTCATACCACATCGTTGTTGTATGTTTATATTGAGCACAGCGAGGGAGCCCAAGGGAAATGCTTCTTGCCTACGTGACTGTCTTACATAGCAGTTGCCATATGACCTTGAACATTATTGTGAAATACTGTACTGTAATAAGCCTCTGTAAAATAAAGGATTTCTCTGCAGTGACATATTTTTCAGTCTGTCATCATGTCGACCCATTGATGTGTGACGAGATGCAATAGGAAGGGTGAAAAACTGTTGAAGAATGTCCCTTAATAATTATAGGCCTACCCTAAAAAATTTATGTAAGTTTTGTGTTTTTCTTTGGTAGATTCCATGTAATGTTTCTGTTTCCTGGATGCACTCAGACGTTCACAAGAAGTAGTCATTAACTTCAGATTCACTGATATTACGGTTCCCTTAACGTTTAGCGCTAGTGCAGGTAATGTCTTATCAGAAGTTATCTATTTCTTTATTCAATTATCTAGGATTTAATCTATGGACCAGGAAGGCTTCTTTGAGACACAATAATTAAATCGTTTAGCCGAAATCAAGTGAAAGTAAAGGCCATATGAAAATAATCAATCATGGTGTCAGGGTTATTATTTTTATCCTCCGAGTGGCCGTAATTAAGTGAAAGTAAAAGTAATCAGTCATAATTTCAGGGTTATTATTATTATTATTATCCTCAGAATGTGCTGTAAAACTCCATAACAAAGCCAGTAATTTCATGTGTCACTCGCACAGAGATATAAACATAGAGCGCTTAACCCTGTGTTATTAGATAGGGGAGGAGTGTCACCCACAGAGCTATAAACATAGAGCTCGCCACCCCCCCCCCTGGCGTGTCGCCACCGGAAGTGGGTTGGCGGCCATGATACCTGCCCTTCCCCTCAACTCGCCAGCCTGTTAGCTTATGCCAGGGTAAGATATTATTTAATTTATTCGGTCTTTTATTGATGATATGGTATATTAACTACATTATACCCAGCAAACAGAGCCATTACGGGCCGGTGTCGGCTAGCGACGGGTGGGTGTCGGCACGGGTGGCATGGTGACGGATGTCGGCTTGCCGGATGAAGCCAGAGTTAGCCCAGTATCAGTTAATTTATATCGGGCCAATTAGTGGTAAAACTAAATCGGCCCGACACGCAAATGACGGATGTTGGTATACCGGAAGAAGCCAGAGTCGGGCTTATATCAGTTAACGGATATCAGGCCAGTTATTGGTAGGAGTTAACAGACCTGACACGTACCCCTCTGATCGACGGAATCGGTCTCTCAGTATTGTTCTAGTTTAGCATATTTTGAGGGTATTCCCGTTTTACTCAGCATATGCACTGTTGAACTAGATTGTCTTCCCAAGACATCATGAATTTCGTTACTGTACTGCAGCATATGTGCAAAAATGGAATGTTTACATCGATCTATTGTCCATTTTATACGTAATATGTATGGAATATTTATAAGCTACTGTAAATGTATAAGTACATTATTGCATAAATTCATAGTAAAAGAATGCTCAAAACATTATTGTTTGGGAGCCGTTAGGAAGGTGGGGTGGTCTCTGGTGATAGTGGTCGTTTTGTTGTTTCGTGTAGGCATAACCGTTACTTACAAAAGACACACAAGGCCCCAACTACAGTATCACAGCATTAATGTTTCATACGATCGGTTTGTTTCTCCCAATCGTAACTGTTGAGTATTATTTATTATTAGCCATGAAGTCTTCAAAGTGGACGCTAGCCAGGAAAGCAAAGAAAAAGTGTTATAACTACCCATATTATGTCAAAAAAAGACTGGAGATTGACACACCAGAAAAAATCCCACCGTCTTCAAGTCAGAGTGTTGTGGCAGCTGCTATTATGGAAGATAAAGAGATGAGACTGAATGTAGATGGCCTATACATAAAAACCCAAAGAAAATTAGAAAAGCCATACAGGAGCAAGTAAGACCAGCGGACGGTTGGGCGACATATTCAGTTCGAGTACTTGGTCATTATGGTGAGCATATTTTATTTATTTATTTTGCATGTAATGAAATTTGTTTTCTTATCAGATGCCTGTATGATAAAATTACTTCAATGATGTCTATGCACTAAAATTATCATAAATATTAATTTTGCACAATGCCCATGGTATATTACCTCCTTTTCCCAGAAACGTATTCTGATGCAAATAGCCGAGTGAGAAGGGCAGAGGAAACCTCTGATCTACAGACTGATGCAGAACTTGGACGAGGTCACAGAAGGTATGAATTTTCACTACTGAAACAAAATGAGCCCAGCAAATGTTGTATTGGGGTCTGTATAATACAGTATAATATACCGGTTTATAGAAATATGAATAGTTAGATGGAATGAGTGATAGAAAGAGTTTATGAATATATGATTTGGACCAGATAATAAGGGCAAGCCCAGATCACAAGAAAAAAAGAAATGAAATGAAAGATTACATACATATAAGATTTTGATTATTTCAGAGTGAAAAAGAAAAGGTTTGAAGATGAGGACGACAGTGCGCACACTGACAGTTCTGCAGACACTTTGGTGATTCCAAGCACAAGCCAAGTGCCAAAGCCTCCTACTGTACGTGGTTTCCCTGCTCTTCAGAGAAGCAATGCATTCTGCAGGTCTCCAAATGAAAAGCTCAACAGTTCTGATCGTAAGTAACATTCATCAAGCTACGGTACCTGTAATAGTATCACTCTATACATTCCTCAGAGACCTCATCTCCATAAAAGATTATTTCATTTTTTTTTTTTTTTTTACTTTCTTTCTTAGCTCCCATCTACATGTATCAACTCTGTATAGTGCAGTTGGCACTGCTATCTCTTCATACAAATTCCATCTTAACATTCTTTCATCTTCCCTAAATTCCTCCTGCACTGACTTTGGACTGCAGTTTTGTCTCTATACAGTGTACCTTCACTTATGATAATCCAACATATCACCATTTAGCATTACTGTATGTTCATGTTTCTTCCTGCTGCCCCCTTGTACACTTCATCATTTTACTCCTGTTCACATATAGTCAGTTTTCTCCTGTAGTATTATTATTATTATTGTGGGAATTTTATTTGTATAATTTCAGAAACTGATGCTATCCTACTTGCTGTAGCAAAATGTGAAACACGTGTTGAGGACCAGAGCAGGCTTCTTGAGCAAGTGATGACCCTGCAAAAAGATATCCTGCATCAGCTCCAGCATACCCGACCAGTATCATCAACACATGATCATGAGTACAACTTTGCACCAGTCGATACACTTGTTGCATTTGCTGCTCTTGAAGAGAAAATAACGTCAGACAAAGATTTCAAGGAGCTTTTGGTAAATTATAATAATTTTTGTCTATTTTCTGTTAATATCTGTGAATGAGATTTTAGCTTTCTTCTACAGTGGCATTGTATATTCACATCAGTATGCTACAGCCTCCAGATATAATCTTTAACAGGTTAGGTTTCACTACATAGCATTCCTCTTCTCACATGATACATACTGTACATACAGTCTACCATTAATGCACAAGGAATGCCAACTCAGTAGTTTCCTTACTTACAGGGGTTGCTAGCTTAATTGTATACATCATTCCATGGTTCATTAGATACCTATGTGTAATGATTTACTGTAATCCATATAATTTTATTAATAATTTTGATTTCCGTATACTGTATATTGTAGGTACGGAGACTGGAGGTTTTAGGTGGATCTTCATTGAAAATAGCAGTGAAGTCAGTCATGGATACCATCTTAACAAATAGCCTTCAACAAAAGTTCAACTGGGAAGGGAAGACTTGTTGGAGAACCAAGGAAAACTTTACAAAGAAAGGATTTAAATCAACAAAAGTCTGCCAACTGGTCTTCAGTGAGTATGCAACTAGTGTATCTATCTTTTTTATGAACTATGACTGGTGTTTGACAGTCATTTTTGGTTTTGTCAAATTCTAAAATGAAAGGAATTTTGTAACAAATATTTACACTTGTAACTTAGCAGTATTTTAGGATGTCTTTTAGCCTTAGGAAATTTTGATCAACAATGAAGATATTCATACCTATAATTTTTTCTCAGGTGCACTGTTAAGGAAGCCGCAGCTTTCTACTGATGAAAACGTAATTGGTGCATCGATCATGAAATATTTGCGTTCCTCGTCTGATCGTTGTGGTGGCAGAGCACACAGAAGCCGAAAGCAGGCAGATGACTCATCACACTCAGTAACGTCCGCAGAATCAGGGTGATTTTATTATTCATTCCACATATATGATTTCCTTGGAAAATCTATGAAAACAAACACATTTACTTTAATGCAGAAGATATCGTCAGTTTTTGGTACAGTATTTACCTCTTCCAAAGAACACTTCATTTAACTTTTGTCCTCATGGCAGTTGTTTGCCAACTTATATTTTTTTCAGTATCCCTGAGATATGGATATTATGAATGTTACCATATCCCGAGTGTGTAAGGCTGGGAATATTTCAACTACAAATGTCATTTTATCTCCCTCTCAATGGCAAGAGGGAGCAGTAGTCTAGCTTTAGGTTCTTCTATATTAAGGATTTAATTTTGTATTTCTACGGGAATAAATTTCTTTTCTGCAATCTTAGATGCTGCCACATGTAAAAGAAATGTTGAGTTGAATTATTAAAGTATTGCAGTATTGCATTTAGAATATTGCAGGATTGTACAGGTCTACTGTTTTATTGTTTAGGTGTTTAATTTCACATGATTCTTTGGCTTTTAAGTGTCGTGATCATTAAGTACAGTACAGTACTAGTATAAAACTTAAACCCCATCCACACAATCGAGAAGTATCAGTAAAAGATGGCACCTCCTGCAAACCTTTTGTCAAGGAAAATTAGCTGGCAAGCTTGGGGAGTGCCCATGCCTCTTGCTGAGCAAAATCACCAAACACTGATTGTACCGCAGGTCCCGCCGACCACTGTTCGGTCGTGTGGACGACCCTTAATAAATAGCAAGCCATGGAAATTTTTAGATACTTTGGCTGTATGGGTATGATTTTATTTGATTTGTAACTTATTTTTCTTGTGATATAGGTATTTAATTTCCTGTCTGTGATATACCAGACCAAAAGATACATACATACTGTATATATATTTTTTTTAATGTAGCTTAGCTACATAAACATTGTGAATCTAGCCAAGTGGCCTTAATGCATTTTTTTTCTGTGATTACACCAACATAAGCTGTATACCAAATTTTCTCCCTGAATAATATGTGATATTTTCATTTAAGAATGTAATTTTTATTTCCATACATATTAATAAGATTGAACATTGACTTCTTTAACAGCAGGTACAGTACTTATTTTTTTCTTGAGCACCCTGCTGAACATATAAACATTTAACTTGGGCCTGTCTCCTTGCACAGTTTTTGCATTGGACCACCTACTGTTACTACTGTATCTGTGATGGACATATACTTTAACCACTACCCCAGGACACATGAATAGTCCTACTATGTCATCCGGGTTACCAGTTTACCTAATCCAGGTTTCCCCAAGTACCAGTATAAGTTGCAGACAAATTAAGATTCTGGAACAGAAAAAAAAGCTAATAGCTGTGTTTGATTAATTGTCAGCACCACCACAAATTAAGGCACTGATTGCCGACAGTGAATCAAAAGAAGCAATTCTTATTTTTTTTTTCTGTTCCAGAATCTTAATTTGTCCACAGCTTATACTGGTACTTGGGGAAACCTGGATTAGGTAAACTGGTAGCCTGGATGATATAGTGTTCATGTGTCCTAGAGTAGTGGATATGTATATGTCCACCATAGATGCAAAAGCCGAATGGACTGCAAGAGAGCCCCCCCCACCCCCACCCCTACGATAGTAACAGTAGATGGTCCAATGCACAAACTATGTCGGCCCAGTATTGGTAATATATCGGTTCTAAAGCGGCCCTACAGTAGTAACAGTAGATGGTCCAATGCACAAACTGTGTCGGCCCAGTACTGGTAATGTATCGGTTCTAAAGCGGCCCTACAGTAGTAACAGTAGATGGTCCAATGCACAAACTGTGTCGGCCCAGTACTGGTAATGTATCGGTTCTAAAGCGGCCCTACAGTAGTAACAGTAGATGGTCCAATGCACAAACTGTGTTGGCCCAGTACTGGTAATGTATCGGTTCTAAAGCGGCCCAGTACTGGAACGATTCAGGTACGTTATCACCCCAATTCTGGCTATGAATGTGGTTAAGGATTGCCGATGTATATCTGGTTCTGGGCCACAATGGCACCGATTCAGGCCCGGGGTGCAAACGGTCATCGGCAAGTTATTGGCCCTACATCAAACCGATTCACTGATTATGGACTGCCGATATAAGGCCGACAGAGTAATTGTCAACTTGCCGGCATTGGCATGATGCTGGGCTGACATGACCATGTTTGCTGGGTAGTGACTCACAATATATGAATAAGTATTTCTTTAACCGATATATCAGTGAATGGCTGATTAAATATAAATACATTTCGGTTAATAGGTGAAATGAGTTAGATAAACAAAACTATCGTTGGCTCTCATCCACAGTCACCTTATAATATATATATACAACGTACTTAATCTCTATTATGATCAGTATATTATGTTCAAATTGTTCAGTATGAATGTATGTATGTCACACTAGAGTAATATGTGTATATATGCATGTCACACTAGAAAGTGTGTATGTATGTATGTCATACTAGAGTAATATGTATGCATGTATATGTCACACTAGAATAATATGTATGTATGTATGTCACACGAGTAATATATGTATGTATGAATGTACAGCCGTGGTCAAAAATAATCATCCATATAGGAGTAACTCACGTAAGATTTTGACAGCTTCCCTCTGTTCCTTAGCTGATAAACATTCCAATAAATAGGTATAGTGCCATCGTTTAATTTAATACAAACAGCTACACACTACTTAAAACAATAAGATAGTATGTGAACATGAAAACATTACACAGTAAATTGTTAAAGTTACCTATAAGTGGATGATTATTATTGACCACGACTGTATGTATGTATGTCACACTAGAGTAATATATATGTATGTCACACTAGAGTAATATGTATGTATGTATGAATGTTACACTAGAGTAATATGTATGTATGTATGTAAGGTAAGTGGAGGGAGAGGGAGACAGATTACAGTTATATATATTTGTCTTGTTTAATAAACCAGTTTAAGTTTAATTTCTTTGCATAATTTTCCCTATGGACATTATCTGAGCCTTGTTAATTGATTTAACAAAACCTTTATAATTAGATAACAAGATACAATGCTTTACAAATCAGGGAAATGTCAATAACTGTGGAAAGAAACATACTATACAAGTATGTACGGGAGTTCAATGGGCAAGTATCTATACAATAGAGCGCTCGCCTGTTGTGACACTCCTCCCCTATTTAATAACACAGGGTTAAGCGCTCTATGTTTTTAGCTCTGTGGTGTACTGCGCTTTGAACTCCCGTACGTACTTGTATAGTATGTTTCTATCCACAGTTATTGACATTTCCCTGATTTGTAAAGCATGGTATCTTGTTATTTAATTATGCAGGTTTTGTTAAATCAATTAACAGAGCTATACGTTGTATATAATTATATATTATAAGAAGGTGGCTGTGGATGAGAGCCAACGATAGTTTTGTATATCTAACTCATTTCACCTATTAACCGAAATGTATTTATATTTAATCAGCCATTCACTGATATATCGGTTAAAGAAATTCTTATTCATATATTGTGAGTCACTGTAATGTAGTTAATATACCATATCATCAATAAAAGACCGAATAAATTAAATAATATCTTACCCTGGCATAAGCTAACAGGCTGGCGGGTTGAGGGGATGGGCAGGCATCATGGCCGCCAACCCACTTCCGGTGGCGACACGCCAGGGGGGGGGGGTGGCGAGCTCTATGTTTATAGCTCTGTGGTCACTCGCTATAACTGCTATTGGAAACGGCCGGTAAACCTCACGACACCTTCCAGCTCCACGCACCAGCAGTACAGCAGCTCGCCAACACCAGCCCTTGCCATGAATGAATGCTTACCAAGAAAAATTTAGCTTAAGAATGAACTTTGTGTTTGTGAATATATGGACCCTCGATAACAAGGATTACATTAATATGGTAACTTATTGGGCAGTGACTCTATTGACTCTTGTAGGTAAATTCTATACAGTAGTGATGAGAAGTTTTCAGAACAATACTGCTGGCTTATAGGTCATCCCAGAAATATCAATGGAAATGGTTCGTATGGTATAATACATGAATGGCGTGCCCAGTCTTATGTGCCACGATGTCAAGCTGTATACGCCCTCTTAACCCTAGAAGGCACACACCATTAAATCCACTCATTATAACATATGGTGAGTGTGACAAGACTCCATTTTTTAATAAAATAAAAACACATGTTTCTAAGCAATATTTATTGAAACTATGGGCATGAAATATAAGTGTAACTCAACTGTACTTCAACATCAATCCCCTTAGAGGCTTAGAGGCTTAGATGATTCTTATTAAAGAAAATATATATTTCAGGGGAGGGTAAAGAAAATCACTCAATATTGCAGTTTTATTCACATACCTGACATCAAATTTTATTACTCTCTTAATTATAGGAAGTACGATTTGCCATTTAGTACACATCTTCTAAGGTCCCAGAGACGTCTGCTGGTGCAGCTACACATATATGTAATTAAAATTAACACACATTTTTTTTTATACTTCCGTGGCATACGGTGAGTATGCTGGACCAAAACCAAAAATATATAAAAAAATTAGAGAGCGACTGCGACCACAGTACCTTCCCTACTACAGCTAGACATGATAAGAATATACTCGTACTAAGAGTGCGTGGCCGGTGACATCATCAGCAAACAAGATATTACGTGTTACCTAAATTGCTTATCCTGACAAAGGCAGCGAATGTTAAGGACCCCCGTGATGTAGTCAGGAAATTGGTGGTTAGGAAATCCTTCAAACTTTGTTACGAAACACCACCTATATTGAAGGAGCTTGTTTCGTGGCATAGTCAAGAGGAATCAGAAGCCACCAGGTCACAACCGTCACATACACGACCACAGGATCCTTAGTAAAGGGGGTATCACACTAGCACCGCGTACAAGGTTTTCGTGGGACTGGTGGATCAAGGTGTACCAGAACGGATGGGGCAATAGCTATCACACTACCCCGGGTTATTATAGTTCTTTGTACGGTATGTAGAAGTTAGAACACTGAACATGGCATAGCAGATGAGTCACACCACCACCACGACAAAACGTAAACTACAACATGGATCTTGTGGATGATAATGACCAGTTTGTGGCTACATTGGTCCTTGTAACTAATATTTTTGAAGAAGAGAAGAGGAAAGATTACCGTAGGCTTGATTTGTTGTCCATGTTTGCATACAATGAAGACTACAAGTGTACACGTCTCTACGGGATGTAAACACAGTAAAATATCGACTTCTTATTTTCTACTTCGTGTGTTTTTTATTGTTATTCAAAAATATTTATATTGTAAAATTATTTTCTGATATTATTCCACCCTTTTTACTTTGAATTAATTTATATTAATAAATTATTTATTGAATTTGTTCTGCATATGCGGAACTGTCTTGGCTGGAAATCCATTCCATCTTTGTCCCGTGAATGCCGCCACTGTTCCTCGTTCACAGAACTTTGTTCCGCCAGTCCCACAAATACTTCGTACTCGGTGATAGTGTGATACCCCCTTTAAGGGGAGATTCTCAATTTGGTAAATTGGAAGGTCTCTGATTCCTTCAAACCACCCCACGAAACGGAATCCTTATTAGTCCTGTACCATTGAGCGAGACTGTTTTCTGGCATCGTTAGAAATAATCAGTAGCCCTCCAATTTACCACCCAAATAATCTCCCCTTCGTGCTCTCTGTATCTATACCTCTTCCACACACATTGGTGGCACCGATCAAGAAATGTACTATACAACCGGAAGAAAAAGAATTGAATTAGAAAAAGAAAGCAAACGGAAAAAAAATATTTGGCTCTACCAAATCAAGGATCAAACCAGGTATCATAATTATGCTAATTTTTCGTGACCCGAGTTAGCAGAGTCGAGGGAAGATTACAAAATGTAACACAATAGCTGTTTACAATTGCCTGAGTAAGTTTTAAAGGTATTTATTTCACCCAACAATACACACCTAGATAATGAACATCTGTACAGTTTCAATGTAAAGTAATTTATCTATCATCCATCAACCTGTGTCACATCATCTCACTCAACCCTTAATAATATCTTTGTCATGGAACTGGACTCTGTAGCAGTTTTCAGTATCATGGGGATATAAATTATTATTTCGTTACCCTGTGGTTGAAGTTAAACTCGGTGCCCCAGTCAAGAATACAAACAGTTATTGTTGTTTGTGTTGTAGTGGCATTCATTATCTGTGGCAAAACTTACTCATCAAATTTGTTATGGTTTTCAAGATAGCTTATCTATACCGCATGAAAATGATAAAGTACTGTTTTTATCACTCATGCAAGATAAAATGAACCGTGTGCTGTCAGCGAAAATTTTGAAAACATAGATTAATGACGAAGTGTACAAAGGTCAGTTTGGTAGGCAATCACAAAGGGAGTAATTGGAAGGAGAGGAGCTTCAAAAACCACCACCTTCCTTAAATTGTTGGTAGTCTCCCGGAAGTTGTTTTCACTAGGAACATCCGTAACCTTTGCAGGGTGGTGTTGTCTGGTATTGTATCTACACACTACTATCACCACTAGTACACACCAAATGGAGGAAGATGGGGACCCAAAAGCTCTCCTTCCCCTCAACACACAGGTACCGGTATATGTACAGTACTCACTTGATGTTATGTCTAACTATCTTATTACTTTATGCCTGGTTTCTTCTCTCTCACCTCATGGTACATAAGTTTGCTCTGGTCGCGGGAAACAGCTATGATTCTTCATGTCTTACTCATAACTAAAACCAGCCTGTACAGTCGCCTTAAGGAGTCCTGTTACCTCCTGCTGACATCCCTCTGCCGCTTATATGGCAGACCGCACTGCCCGTGTATACGTAGAAGGCAGAGAGCAAAGATGTTTCTTATTCAGTATTTTGATTCAGTTAATCCACGTATTAATATGTACTTGAATCTTCAATTATTAAGGATATAATATGGAATCACTAAGAGGATAAGTGTTGTTATTTGCAGTATATAGGCCTACTGCTTTATAAGATAAATGAATTAGGCGAATAAGGGAAGGGTGAAAGAGGAAGGGGAAATGTTTTGAGAATGAGGGTAGCCAATATGGTTAAGCACCGAAGCAGTCTGAGTGTGAGACGATGGGAGGAGGGAATGAACCTGTTCGAAAATTCAACCTAATTGTTGTTTGCAAGTTATAGAAATCATCTGATATTTGTAAACAATAATTTATTTAATGTATTTCTCATTTTTGCAGATATACGAATTGAACATCGCCAGCATCTTCCGATTGTTATAAATAACTTTAATAAATCGATAGCTGTGATACGGAATGATAAGAGGTGCCAACAGATCTCACTTCAACACACACACACACACACACACACACACCAGGACCTCACCAGCTGACGATAGACAATCAAATAAAACTCCGACACAGATTTCTTTGTTCATGCATTGTTCTGGAATTAATCTTTTTTTTTTTTTATGTTTCAACACTGGACATATGCTTCATGAGGCTGGCCCCCATTGCCACATTTGGTCAAGGTTTGTTGAGAAATTATAAAAGTTCTGCCCTTATTACATAGAGAATGAAGGTGAAATATTGGTGTCTTTGACAGCTGGGTTTTGCTTAGCTGTAGAAAATCTCGGGCGCAAAAACATATTTCAGAAATTCTTACGGTATTAACTATAACATTATATTATAGATAAATGTAAATACAGTCGTGGACGTAAGTTTTAATACATATATGGATAACTCAATCATATTGCTGACTAATGTTCTCTTATCCTCATATGATGGTATTGTTTTGAATAGTGAGTAGCTGGTGGGAATAGTGGTGGGCTAGAGACTATGGTATCTGAGTGTACAGTACTTAATCTACTTAAGGGGGTGCGGGAGTAAGGGGACAGGCTTGGGGGGATTTAGGGGGGTGCGGAAGTAGGGGACAGGCTTGGGGGGGGTTTGGGGTGTGCGGGAGTAGGGGGACAGGGTTGGGGGGTTAGGGGGGTGCGGGAATAGGGGACAGGATTTCTACCCACCCCAAGCCTGTCCCCCTATTACTGCACTCCCCCAGTCCCCCACCCCAAGCCTGTCCCCCTACTCCCGCACCCCCTTAATGGAAAGTTTCCCAACTAACGAATAGAGGAAAACTGTCAAATATTTACATGAGTCACCCCAAGGTGGATGATGATTATTATTTGAGACTGAATATATATGTATTAAAATATGCAGAAAAATCATCCCTATTTAATAATAATAATAATGTTATGGGTAACCACACTTGTATTTAACTTCATAATGATATATATAACGAGAGAGAGAGAGAGAGCAATATATATAAATACAATAATGTGTGGAATATATCTGAATGATTGCGTCACTCAGGTCTCGTACCCAGAGTTCCTGTATACGTAGGTTCGATCCCCGGGTTATATAAGTATGTACAGCCACAATCAAATAACCATCGACACTTTCCTTCCATCGTGCAAATAAATCAGTATCATAGCTAAATATATCATACAACACCTTACGTCAACTCAACCCCCTCAATTATTATTTTGAGGTGCTGCAAAATCATACACGTGTTGTTCTATATTACCAAGATATTTACTGCGATGGAAAGAAAATGTCGGTGGTTATTTGATTGTGGCTGTACAGTACACTGTGCTCCGGACTGAATTTCCTTGTATAGTCAGCGCTGCCAACGTCTGTTTATCTAGGGCTGAGAGTTCGAGTATGTTGACTCACTTGTCTGAAGCACAGAGAGGGAGGAGGTTGAGGAGAGGGGGAGAGAGGGAGGGACAAGTGAGTCAACATACTCCAACTCTCAACCCTAGATAAACAGACGTTGGCAGTGCTGACTGTACAGTCGGCGGCAAATGTCCTGTCGCCACATCTGCCAAGTCATGAAGTAAGTATGGAAATATTGTATAAGCTTCACGGGCTCGTAAACTGAAAAACTGATATGTATATTAATTTACCCCCTGGATATCGTATTTCTGTATGGTGAATGTGTTTATTCGATGATTACCCTTTATGTTATATTTGAAGACGTGCTGAGTGTGGCGACACGACTTTTTCCGCCGACTGTACAAGGTTATTCAGTCCGGAGCTGTACTTATTGAGAGAGAGAGAGAGAGAGAGAGAGAGAGAGAAACTGCACATGTCAATCTTATCAAGTGATTAGCTACCCAAAACAAAAACACCTTAGGAACGTATATACTGTTTCATTATCACACACCAATGATAGAAAAACGATAACACTTCCAGCTGATGAGTTGATAAATGTAAAGTGAAATAAACAACAACAACATGCCTTTTCGTTTTTAATACTCCATCGGTGATCAGGGAGAATCAGACGACAACAACAACTAAAATCACGTTGTTCAATTTGTCCTTCAGTAAATCATAACAAATATTTCTAGACGGAGTTAATTTGATGCTATGATATTCAGTGCACTCCCACACGTGTATCGCTTCTTAATTGAAATAAAAAGTAAATAAAAAAATAAAAAATATATCCATCTTATTGTTATCATATTCCAGAGCAGTAGTGAATAATCAGATTCAGTATAGAAGAAAGAGGGTTTAAATAGGTGACCGACCTTTTACTACCTACTGTACAGGTAAATGTAGAGAAAGAGGGGAGAGGGTAGGTGAGGAAGGGTAGTGGAGAAAGGTAGGTGGGGAAGTGGGGAGAGGATAGGTGGGGAAGTGGGGAGAGGGTAGGTGGGAAGTGGGTGTTGGTGAGTCAGTGTGGAGAGGTTAGGTGGGGCAGTGGGGAGATGGTAGGTGAGACAGTATAGGTGGGGCAGCAGTGGAGAGGGTAGGTGCATGGGGCTGGACAGTGGGGATAAGGTATATAGGTGAGACAGTGGATAGAAGGTTAGGTGGGGAAGTGGAGAGAGGATAGGTGGGGAGTGGATATAGGTGAGGCATTGGGGAGAGGGTAGGTGGGGCTGGACAGTGCATGGGGGGAGGGTATGAGTGGGGCAGCAGCAGCAGGGAGAGGGTATACGAGGTGAGGGGTGTACTCGTCTCAACACCACCACAACTCTCTACAAGGCTTAGATTAGAAACATTAGACAATCAGTAAACACACAGCAGCGTCTGGAGTTAGTGCTATCTTATAGTCGTACCATACAGTACTCTCCTCTACTGTAAACCTAACACTAACAACAACCAGTGGTATACCATTATTAGCTTCATCCACAACAACACTAATAATAACACCCTCCTGTCAAGCAAGTTACCTTCCAACAAAATCAGCAAAATTATTATTATCGTTTTAACATCATTATTGGAGTCATGTGATATGATGCCATCTTGACAAACACAGGTAGCCTACTACATACAACGGAATAATTTATATTTTGGCCCTAGTGTGTGTGTGTGTGCGTGTCGTGAGGGTTTGATAGTGTATTATGATGTCAAGTCTCTCAAACAGAACTTAAACTGTACTCTCCTTCCCGAGTAAATATAGCACACAGGGCCTGAAAATAATATCGCATGGAAAAGCCATATAAATTATTTGTATGTAACATCAGAAGATTATAGCAAGTGATGGAAACGAGGAGAAAAACGTGAAACAAGTACGGGAATTAACACTTGGTGAGAGACAAATCTGAGAAAAATCTTTGGCCACAAAAGGTGGACGTATTTGGCACATCATCCATCATCAACAAACAAAATAAGGTATAAGTTGTATTGTGTACACTACGGATATTTAGTGTATATATGTATGTGTTTGGATGTGTTTATACGATTCGTTTATTAGAACTCTAGCTCTTATCGATGAACTGTATCCCGATGTCATGACCCACTACAAATCGAGGATCTATGGTTACATTTGCCTGGAAATTTTCTGGCTGGCCCATCTTTTCTAACTTCAGAAAATGAAATGGTCTTAGATATAATTGCAAGTCGGCGATATTTACATCTGTAATCACATGTATAAATGATTTATGAAAAAACAAATGCAAGCATTCATATTTTCTTTATTTTCACACAGTCTATTATGTTATTTATATTTGAAGGGAAAGAAGAGAAGCGATACTTTTGCATGCACATATAAGTACAGTACAAACCCACGAACTTTGCATAACATCTTAAAGCACGTGTATAACGACAAAGGATTAATTTTACGGTTATAATGACGAACTAGAGACGTAAAGTTAAAATGATTCTTCATCTTATATATGTCTCTATCCACTTCATTTAGGGAGGTTAAATAGACTTCATCCAACACACACATACACACCTTATATATACCTATTCACAGAAGCTCTCTCTCACACCACATGACCCTACTCATTCCCAGACCACACACACACACACACACACACACACACACACACACACACACATCATCTCCTTCAACTCACTCAAACCATAGATTCTCTCACTCAGACACACAACATACTTACACAATTACTAACATTCATACAACCACTACCTTCATCAGTTCTCTTTCATCCAAGTTTCTCAGTCACGAACTACACAAATCAACAGTACATCATCGTCGTAATAAACAGTAATGGTTAGTATCTGTAAAATTTGTTTATAGGTCTTACAGTGTATTAAAACTAAAACGTTCAAGGTCAAGGTTTGTAATGAATAACATTTGGACACACTAATCCCAGATACAGTGACAAGTGTGGATTGTGAGATGTGATAAGTATGTATCATTAACTTTGTATATGAAGTAATGTTTATGCACTTGAGTGACATTATCTCTTCATAAGAGTTATGAAAAATATAATAAATGCTTATTAGAAACATATTATTATCACATCATACAAATACAAAACGTAAAACGTAGCTGCCTATTCGTCTAAACTCTAGGAGTCTAGAATCTTGATTATTAAGCCATTATGGCACTGAGGTCTACATGCATCCCAGAATAATGTATCAACAAGGAAATCACAGCTATTTTTTACATCAATATTACTTTTGATGTTCCTCGCAGTAAATCATGTTTGCTGAACATGTTGGTATCTGTGTATACGGTATATACTGTACATCTGTGCATATGGATCCATATTTGTGTAAGCACATCTGTGTAATACATTAGTGTTTTAGTGTACTTGTACATTTATGTACAGTATTATGCTAGTATATGTCTGTATGTAACCTATGCATGAGTGTCAAAAGTTACTCAAGGAAACCGTTCAATTTTGAGATGCTAGTTGGATTTCATTAACCTCAAATCCAGTTAGATATTTGCATTGTATTAACACGAATAAGTATCATGTTGCATCAGCTTCTGGTATGACAAATTTAAAGTCGGTGTAAGAAGACCACAGATGGGTGTTTACTCTTTATGTTCTGATCTGGACACCGACACATTATACGAGTACCGATGTTATTTTATTAGTGTGGCATCTCATATTACGGAGTACAATGTTATCAGTGTTTTGCAGAGTTCTGATTATATTATCATGCCACGATAAAACTCACTTAATTTAGTTTCCGTTTTGCAGCATAGTTTAAGGAACTCGGAGGTTTCTACTTCTGCTAACATGACCTCTGCTTCTTATCAAACCTTTGGAGTTCAGTGTTGGTGAAATCTATTCGTCAACAACTTTGTATCTTATCAGAGTGTATAACTGCGACATTTATAATCTTAATCACCCCAACGTGGTCAGGTGTGACACTACTTATCAGTATTGTATCGCTGGGTCACTCTTATCTTTGTAATTTTATATAAAAGGTTGTTTTTCAAAATACTACGACAATGTGTAGCCTAATCCACTATGTATGTATGACGGGTTATAGATGTATGTGTTTGTGGGATATGTGAAAATGGTCTTCTCACAAACATACACACACGTCCTACAATGCTGTAACTAAGATCAAAGTCTTATATAAAAGGTTAGTATAGATAAAGAGGAGGTTAGGTTAGTTGATAAGTAACAGGTTTATGGACATGTTACATAATTCTTCCCCAGCAATGGTTTGCAGATGATGTAGGCAGTTATTTCGTTCTTTATCAGGTTCTACATAAAAAATAAAATAGAAATAATGATAATAAAAATAAAAATAATAATAATAACAAAAATATTAATAATACTGTAATATTATAAAAATAATAATAATAACAATAATAATAATAATAATAATAATAATAATAATAATAATAATAATAATAATAATACTGTAATAATAATACTGTAATAATAATAATAATAATAATAATAATAATAATAATAATAACAATACTGAAACAAAATATACTAATCCCCATCACTACACTACAATCCTCTCCCTGGGCAGATGTCACTGAGGGATCCACCAGTACACGTGGGAGCCAACTTTGGAGTGATGGGTACTGTGGGTGTGGTAGTCAACATGATATTCTTCCTGGTGGACATCATATCCGACTGTATACTTGCTTATGTCCTCTGGTGCCAGGTAATGTCTTGTTGGAGGTATACAATAAACTTATCCTCTAGTCTAGTCAATATTGATCCTCACTCCCTACCCCATTATATACCTACTCACTCATATATAAATATTGGATATCATTATTCAATTAAGGAGGTCTCTACAGTGGTAGATTGCGCGGCTGCAGTTTCTGTGGTCAAGCGTTTGAGTCATGCTCGGGACACTGTAAAAATAGTTCACTGTTGCCATATTTTATCTGTGAGCAGGGGGTGGGGGGTTTGAGTCGGCTGTCTAAGGTCTTCCTGCTTACGCAGCCATAGCCGAAGCTGACTTGGGTCTCAACTACTCTCAAGGAAGGTGGAGAGGTCTCTGGGCCACTCATCATCTTTGTGATGTGTGCTATAGTTGCGTTTCATACAGTCTAATGTATGCTTCACACTGTCCCATTGATTGCCACTCATTGGCGGCCTTTAACCTTTAACTGTATTTGTATAATTATGATGTAGCACAAAGCATGTACTCTTAACAGCTAGTGCCAACATCTTCATTTTGTCATGCCGTGTGAATAACCCGATTAAGGACCCTGTGATCGTGGATGGGAATTGGTGGCTTCTGTTTCCTCCCGACTATGTCACGAAACACGCTCCTTCCATATAGGTGGTGTTACGTGGCAATATTTGAAAGACTCTTTTACCTCCAATTTTCTTACTACATCACAGGGTCCTATAAAACGTAATGAAAAAATATGGCTTCAGCAGCTTACCATCCAATATATAAAACGACGGAAAACTCGTACAACAAACCCGTAAAAAAACTGAACCTTCAAGCAAGTGTACAGTTGCGGACATATGAAACAGACACACCTGAAAAGGGGACCCTCATTGAGCATTTTGGGTATATAAGATGAGACGTTGTGTGTGTAGAGGCGACGTGTCCGATTCTATGCTCGATAAGGGGCCCCGTTTGAACTCTGTCTGATTCATGTATCCGTAACTGTACATAAGGTTGAGATTACTTCAGTTTACTCCCTCAGATTCTACAGACGGTTACGAGTACCATAAACTAGAGTCTTATCTATACTTTACTATTTGTTATCTTTCTCTTCACTTTCAATATCTTATTAACAGTACCATTCCTACAATTGTGTTTCCCTTAAGGACCCTGTGATCGTGTATGAGACTTGGTGGCTTCTGATTCTTCCTGTAAGACTGTGCCAAGAAACAAGCTCCTTCAATATGGGTGTAGTTTCGTGGTAATATTTGAAGGACTCATTAACCTTCAATTTTCTGACTGCATCACAGGGTCCCTTGAGGGGGTCATATGTTTTGGTCGATGTGGAGAGATGTTGAATACCCCAAACAATGCCAGTCTAACCTAACCTAACCTAGCCTAAGAGACCTCAATCTTGCTATACTCCAGGGCCAAGGCTAACCTAACCTAACCTAATAGACCTCAATCTTGCTATTCTCTAGGGCCCTAGGCTAATCTAATAGACCTCAATCTTGCTATACTCTAGAGCCTAGGCTAACCTAACCTAACCTAATAGACCTCAATCTTGCTATTCTCTAGGGCCCTAGGCTAATCTAATAGACCTCAATCTTGCTATACTCTAGAGCCTAGGCTAACCTAACCTAACCTAATAGACCTCAATCTTGCTATACTCTAGGGCAGTGGTTCCCAAACCCATGGTCACCACCCAAATGAGGGTCGCATGGGTGTTCCTGAGGGTCGCGGGATGGCTACAAAATTAATAAAACATAAAAATAAATAAATAAATGAGAGAGAGAGAGAGAGATTAGAACTAAAACTAATTCAAACATAATTAGTAACATCATAATTGTGGAATATAAATAGTCATTCAAACTGGGACAGGCAAATAGTTGTGAATAATAAAGTACGATAAATGAAGGTAGAACAAAACCTATACGAGTATTTATTAATTAGTAACTTATGGTAAAATTTATTAACCTTTTTTTAAATGGATAAAACTAAAATAATACTGAAATAATATTTCATCCTTGAGGGTCGCCAGGCCAAAATAAATTTGTGTTCAGGGTCACGACACAAAAAGTTTGGGAAACACTGAACTAGGGCCTAGGCTAACCAAACCTATTCTAACCTAATCGAGCACAATTCTTTTATACTCCAGGCTGAATCAGATCAGCTGGACAGCGAGCCCTTCACGTGGTTCATCATCACACTGTGCATCATCATCATTCCTATGGTCGTCATCAACATTATCAGGTCAGGAAATAAACAACACCTACAATCCAACTCAATATTCTTTCATCATCAGGTCAGGAAGGACATAACACCTTCAATTCAATTAAAGCTACTGGAACTTGAGATATAGGTATGTACAGTCACGAATCAAAATAAGTATCCATATTTAATTCGAATAACCTGAAGGTGTATCAAACGAGCTCCAGCAATCATCATGAGACAGGTTAATCAAGCGCTGTAATTGGCTCACTGGTATCTCAGAGGAATCGAAACTTCAACAACAACTTGATACTTATTCATTACCTGCCATATCTAAGACGATTCAAAACACTACTTATTGGGATGGGAGCCCTAATATTGTTCTAACCATCCGTCCAAATTCCTTCATTATACCTACCATATCTAAGACGATTCAAAACACTACTTACTTGGATGGGAGCCCTAATATTACTCTAACCATCTGTCCTCAGCTTGGTGTGGTACTACCAGAACAAGCAGTGTCTGGGTGACTACTGTGTTCTCCATAAGATGACCAGTTCGGAGATTGCAGTCAGACTTGTCATGCATCTCGTCCTCCTGGGGCAACTCATCAGGTTAATATTAAAGACTCTGTGATCCTGTATGAAAATTGGAGGCTTCTGATTTCTCCTGACCATGCCACGAAACAAACTATATAGGTGGTGTCTCGTGGCAATATTTGAAGGAATCATGTTTCTAAATTTTTTTTACCACATCACAGGGGGTCGTTTATTTATTGTGGACAGACTAGCTGGAGTCTACGTAATCCACCAAACAATGCATGCAACATAACAGATCTCCTTCTTGTACACTGAGATAACCTGTTTTCTGGCATAGTTTGAAGGAATACGTAACACCCCAAATGGCCCAAAACATATTATTCCCGTGATGTCAGAAAATTGGAGATAAAAGAATGAGTCCTTCAAATATTGCCACGAAACACTACCTATATGGAAGGAGCTTGTTTCGTAGCATAGTTAGAAGGAATCAGAGCCTTTAGTTCCCATACATAATTACAGGGTCCTTAGGAAAATAGTGGTCATAGACTAAGGACGGTGTGGACATTATTTCTCTCTCTACATAATTATGGTATTTGTTTTTTGTTTTCTTCCTATATTTGAAGTACACTTGCCTCACTGTTATTATCTATCTCATTATGAATAGATTTTGGTGTGATATACAGATATGAAACATTATGTACAAGATATTAACAACACATGATCGGCTTCGTACAGTTACTTGAAGAAGTTTATTAATTAAGCCTTAGAGATGTAGGGTAGGGCAACATATCTGATAATAATGTGAAGTATGGAATATCATGTAACTATTATGTTCAATATTTGTCCTAAAATCATCAGCCATATAACTGTGACAATATTACGTTACAAGTCTTCCTTGTATCTGGATAAAACACACAGTCAGGACTAACGAACTTCATCAGGCAAACACTGTACCATCAATTTAGATTAGTCACAAAAATTTAAGCTCATTGGACCATGTGTAGCCTATACAGTCACGGTTAAAAGTTCTGTCTCTTTTGCTTTCTCACAGTATTGCCAATAACAAAAATTGTCTTCACGTATCCATAGTTTTTACAAGTAGGCTACACTCTCTGACAAGGTAGTTGACAAGATATTTGATCATGCATGACTCCACTTGTTTAATCCAGTCAGAGAAGTACTTCGTAAATTATCTCATCATTCATTTATCATTAGTGTTATAAAAGAGTTGGTTTGTGATAATGCCTTTCCCTGTTTGGTCATTGCACGAGTTTCCTTTACACGGCACAGGTTCATTGACATTATAAAGTACGGAGCCAAGATGAAGAGTGAGACGAGGCTGGTACAGATGGGAGAGGACGGTGAGAGTGTTCTACGTAAGTCACCCAAAGGAGAGGTGTATGCTGTATTGCACATGGTCAGTATATATAAGATACACACGACGTATAATTATAATGGGCCAACAGATAGACTGACCCGGAGTATTAAATGAATAGATTATAAGGGGATGGTATAATTTTGGTACTGTACATTGAAGCGCCATGATTCCTCCAAAGTATGTCAGAAAACAGGAACAGATTAACGATTATAATGGTGACCCGTTGCTTGGAAATGTTTGGAGGAATCAATAGTTGCTTTAGATTTACCAACACTATATTATCCCCCCATAATGGAGAGAAAGGTGGATGCAGACATATATACATAACTAGATAGACAACTTACAAAATTAATAGATGGAGTGAAGGATAGAGACATAGATAAACAGACAGGCAAACTGAAATGATACGTGTAGCCTACTTTCAAATTGTGAGTGTTGTCAATAATAATAATAATAATAATGTTTAGACTCCGAGCAGTGGTTCTCAACCTTTTTCTGTCCATTCCCCCCTTCATGAATTCTCAACATTCATGTGGCTCCCCTGCATATTTTCCCAAATCCCACCCAGCCAAAAAAAAAGGTTTAAATAAAATTTTAAAAAATGTTGATGAAGAGAACACTTGCTTTATTTAAGTCTTCTGCCAGGACAAGTGATGCAAGTTTTTTTTTTTTTTTTTGTCCATGGCAAGAATTGTATAATTTGTGACAGCCCGCCATTCCCCCCCTAAATTCTTGCCATGGACCCCTTGGGGTCCATGGCACCCAGGTTGAGAACCACTCGTTTAGAGTCATACAACAACAATGATATTTCTACAACTTGAAATTCGTACTGATGCTGCAACTGAGAAAATTAAAAGACACAGTAAAGAAATTAGGCTGATAGGAAATACATTAACCTGGTTCTTTTGTTGTTGTTGTCATGTGGTGGTGACTACACACAGGTAATGTCCCGAGACACTGCAATGCTGGACATGATACACAGCTTCCTCCAGGATGCACCACAACTCGTCTTCCAAATCTTCCTCCTCTACCGAAGCCCAAAGATTCTTACCGGCTCAAACGAATTCACCACTGTCAGTGAGTTCAGTTCATACATTTATCTATTTATTATTGTTATTATTATTATTATTATTATTATTAGACAAGAAATTGGTACACGAGTTCAGTGAGTTCAGTTCATACATTTATCTACTTATTATTATTATTATTATTATTATTATTATTAGGAGACAAGAAATTGGTACAGGATACTCTCTTGTAAGCGGTGCAAATTTGCGTCATGTTCAATACTTCTTCAAAAGTCTTATTACAGATTATGGAGTGTGGTTGGGATCTGAAGAAGTGAGTGTATAGGTAGGGAGGGTGGAGTGCTTGGAATACTGCAGAGCGTTGGGAGTGGTTTGCGATTAAAGGGTTTCAGCAAGAGTAAAGGGAAAATTATAGAACACAGCAGAGAGACAAGTTACATTATATTATGACTTTGAGACGGTAAGACAATTGAAGGAGTTGGACATGGCAGGCAGGCAGAGATGAAGATGCTGGTGGTAAATCTGGAGCAACAGATTCCTCCAAACTATTCCAAGCAACAGATCACCATTATTTTTGTTCATCTGGTACTGTTTCCTGGTTAGCTTTGGAGGAATCAAGGTGCTCTAATGTATAAAAGGTGTATTATACCAATGCCATCTTGATCTTCTTTAGAGACGGCATTGATTATACCCCCTTGAGCCATTCCTCCACCGTAAGTGTTGCCATTCAGTACAGTCACTTTATTTCTGGAGTATTATAGTCATACTCCCGATGTCTATAGTTACAAATTACTCCTATCCCAATTCAGACTACCCATTCTAAACAACAATACCTAAAATAGAGGTAGGAATTGGTAAGAAAGGGAAGGTATACTAAATGTTTATCCATGTCGGTGGTAGAATGGCAGCAACATCTCAGTATATGGAAATGATTAGCGGAAGTTTGATCCCAGCCTCTCACACCCCATAAGAGTATCAACCCTACATTAGTAGTTACGGGGATATATAGTTCAGTGTTGGTAAATCTGTAACGACTAATTCCACCAAACTATTCCGGGCAACAGCAGGCCACCATTATTTTTGTTAATCTGGTCCTGTTTTCTGGTATACTTTAAAATAATCAAAGTGCTCCAATATACCAAGAGATTACTATATAGCCCCTTAAGTATACAGCTGTTACCACCAAATATACACTTAGTTGGTTAATGAACAGTTCCTGACACATGAAACAGTATTATTCTTTATCTCCTCGTATATTATTATGTCTCCTAAAATATTTCTTCCTCGACAGTCACTGCAGTTCAGTCCTGGAAGATTTTCCTGGGAGTAATGTCCATCTCTTGGTCATTGGTGTCGTACCAGGATGAGTTGCGTCGTACAGTACCAGACAAAAATCCTCTCACCTGTTATGGCACTACAATCTGTCTTATCTGGAGGGCTGCTATGGTGGCCTCAAGAGTCATTGCTATAGGTTCATTCACTGCCATATATGTGAGTTACCATAGTATCATCATAGCACTATATATATATAATGGGAGGCTTGAGGACTGTCATACCCTAGCTGACTGTGGAAATGTATGTGAGTTTCCACAGTATAATCTCTCGATGATGCAAAACTATACGTGGCTCTGACATTATCGTTTTATATAAGTATTATTAAATCGGTTATGCACACATCATTCAATTTGTAAGTCCCAATTTTCATAATAACTCTATTAGATGAAATAACAATAACTTCGTGACAAAATGAATAGGAAAAATAAATGCAGAATAAAGTGAGACAGACAGATTGACTCGTAAACTACTATTATAGGCAAATGTCCCGGATATAACATAGCCAAAATACACTGTTTTTTTTTTTTTTTTTTTTTTGCAGCCTGTCAATACTGAGACCGCCGACCACCACACCACCTTCAACAGTATACAAATGCGAGAGGACGGTACTGTTTACATTCCCTTCACCATCATCAGCCTGTGTGTCCTGTTGACTCACTGGATCATCATGACTGTCTGGATACGTGTTCAGGTAATTCATTTATGACCCGGGTTACCAAGCATCGTAGGGTCGTATTAATTAAGGACCCTGTGATTATGTATGATAATTTGGAGGCTTCTGATTCCTCCTGACCATGCCACAAAACTCGCTCCAGCAATATATAGATGGTGTTTCGTGGCAATATTTAAAGTACTCATTTATCTCCAATTTTCTCACATCACAGGGTCACTTAAGCAACATCTTCGAGGAAAATTCTCTTCGTCATTCAATTCGTACTATTTTGCAAAACAAAATGAGTTACGAATAATTTAATAATGCGATCTATGGTGTTCTCTCTTCTTTACTATCACTATTACTGCATCCTAATAGCAAAGAACATTCACTACTGCATAAACATTTTCATACTGTGTTGTAAAGGAACTAAAAATTAACCTTGAAATAGTGTAATTGAATAATATGAATAAATGGCAGTAAGGAATTAAGGTAGTTTTATACTTAGTACACAACTGATATGTTTCATAACCTTGATAACTTTCAATTATTTTGCTCTCACTCTCATGCAATAATGTTGAATCGGATTAGAATATCATTAGTATATTCCATCACCAAAACAACCTATCATCATATAAAACAGATATATATATTTCTACAGTTTCACCGTGCTTGTTATTACTTTCCTCTCATAATACTATGCCTCCTGACCAGCAGCTTCTTTAAGAGCATTCATCAACCTTTCTTGAAAACTCCAACTGCCTTCACTCATTTCATTTGCATTGGCTGAGCTAAAGCTGTCCAATGCATGATGACTATTCATTTATACGGTCCTATATATTGCCTTAATGAGTCTACTATCTTTAATATCTTTTCCACCTTCATTCCATAAACAGGACACCAACTTCTGCTCTAACGATGACGGTACTAAGAGCCCTGTGTTAGAGCTACTTTATAACTGCATTATGGGGGTTGTCCATATATTTAGTTATATCAACGTCAAGGACACACCCTCTCGTAGACGTATGGCCTTCTTCTACATCTTCTGTCTCATAGAAAACACGATTATGATCTCAGTTTGGTGTGTTGAGGTGAGTTGAGAGACATTGTTCATTGTATGGCTACATAATATCATTTATATATGTATTTAATTATCCAATGTTAGAACATAACTATAGGACTGCAAATTATCCATGGATTGACTGAAAAGAATACCTGAAATAATAGCTTCAAAGTTGGTACTGGAGTAGAGTTTGCAGTACTATTGACACATAATCCTGCATTGTCGCTACATTTACAAATAATGTCAACCTTTCATTCCTTTTAAAGCATCTATCTTAAGGGGAGATTCTCTTGTTGGTGAATTTGAGGGCTAAAGATTCCTCCAAAGTATGCCAGGAAACCGACGACCTCAAGGTTACTATACAAGCGGATCAGATTCGTGGCATAGTTTGGAGGAGTCATAGCCCTTCAATTCACCAACAAGATCATCTCCCCTTAAACCTTATGACTTCACTTGTCCCCAGATGGAGCCCCAGTACACCGGTGTATGGTTCCGGGCAACTATAGTGTTCATGGTGGAGATACTGTGGGTGTTGGGGATTTGTTGCATTGCTGGTTATTACGCCTTCCTCCACCCAAACAAGGAAAACATTCGTAACAGAAGAAACCAGGCATCATGGCGACAGTGATGTATACAATATTAGCGATGTATGCTGTATATTTATATATATATATATAATTAACAATGACACATGGAAGAAACGTGATAAGAAGACTCGTTAATACTGGAAGACCTGAGATGTCGAATTAATTTCATAGAACACTCAACTTGCGTTTCATTCCACAAGCTCCATATAAATATTCTGAATGTTTGTTAAATGATACACTTTGTAACTTATACTTTAATAAATTATAATCAAAGTCAAAGAAGGGACGTTGTGTTACACCACAGTTATTTTATCTTTAAACACACATGTCTTTTTTTAACTTGTATGATTTTGGTATATTTTGACCTGATAGAATCTATCTTTTTCACGTGAAGGGTATAAAATGTTTGTATCACTTCATTATAATGTACATTCTTTAAGCCACTATCCTCACCTACTGTATGTCAATAATTAATATAAGGTTGAGACTATTTACATGTTGATATTTCATTGTATCAATAACTATTCTATGAAATCTCTCCAAGAAAAACATTCTCCCCCCCCCACCTTCTGTCCTTTTTCTTCCCAGAAGAAGCAGTGGCGAAACGCCATCAATAAATAAATTTCAGGCTCCTCTATACAGTGTTGTTCCTTGTAGGGTTGTAGATACACAGTACGGAGTTCACAGTACCTTTATATAGAGTAGTCCTGCCAGCTGATCAAGACGAAGACAGCTAAGCTCTTGGTCTTGGTAGGGACGGACACTACATCCTTGTCTCGGGACTTCTCGCCAGTCAAGCCTATTGCATGTTCTTTATTCGTGTTCCTTTCATTGCTCCCATTCTCCTACTGCCACATATATATGTGAGGTACAGTACTGTACAATTGAAAACAAGAGGCATAGCCTACAATATGTTGTAAACGTAACTGCTTTGGGACAGAAATTATTCTTTCCCACCTACTGGATTATATAGCAATAACTTTTCGTCTCTACCTTCTCCATGTATTTGTCCATCAAAACATATCGTAATTCTTTACGAGCGCTCAGCCCGGATTGAGAAAAATTACTTCATTTCAGTTATATGCGGATCATTGAGCAGTCTCGAGCCATATCCGTATCGTAAGATTTGTGACGCATACGGCAAGGTCAGTAGACAGACCAAGGAGGTTGTATAGGAGGAGACGACGCGCTCTAAGGAGAGCGCGGAGAAGAGTGAAGCCCAGTCTGGTGGCAGGAGCCAACGCCCAATGAGGGCAAAAGACTGGCCGCGCTACCAAACCTTACCACGAATTTACCATCTCCACGTCCCTCACCAACAGTTTTATTGAAAGTCAGCATGAACTGTGCCACTTTTTATTAAAGATTAACTTATTGCTGTCCTAAATATGAATAAAAAACACATTTTCTATCATACAATTAGTCGTAAAAAGTACAGTAAAACATCAATTTCCTCTCAATTGTACAAAGTATGTTGATAAGATAGCCGGTACACAAGTAGATACACAAGTCGTATATACATTATACAGAGACTGCAAACTATGCAGAAAAGGAATGGAGTATTTCAATCTTACTGACCACTGAAATGAATCAGCTTAGTATATACCTGGCGACTCTTCACCTTACAGTTAGCTCCCAGCTTTTGATTTACCTGCTTTGCATCATATTTGTACCTCACTTGCAAATATGTTTCAGCTACTGCCTTTATCAATAGATGCAAGTGGTTATCCATGGGCTCTGTGTCGTACATGTGTCTGGCTAAGGTGGGGAATATGTTTTTGTGTGTGTAATATTCTAGAACTGATGTTATTAACTGACAAAAACCCACCCTCTTGAAATTGTTACATGACCCTCTCTGTCTAAACAGTTTTTCTGCCGTGATGCAAATGTCAATGATATCATCAGAGGGATACACCAAGTTTCCTTTATCCTTTAGTTTGATAAGTGACTGTATATGGTTGCTATCACTTTGGTCTGAGCTTAGGGCATCAATGCATGGCTCACAATGTAATGACTTCATCAATTTATGAGCCACAAATCCTGCAATGTATACAACTATTTTGTCTACACACTTAGAGATGTGGGTATGGCTTGGAACGTAGACATAATCCTCTGTCTCCTCATTACCCACATCATCCAATACATTTCTTTTCAGGACAGAATCATTTATCAACTGAAGAGAATCAATCTTAGCATTTACCTTACACTTGCCAGATACAGTTAATTAATATTGGAACAGACTCCAATGGTAAGCAGTTGCCTCGAGTAGTGTCCCTCAAGTCATTATGAACAAAGAGCTTCTTGTAAGCAGAAGAATATTGCCTCACTGTAGGATTGTTATTCCACCCTCCCTTGCTCCTTATTAACCCAAACAACAATTCAATATGGTCCTGACTTAATTTGTAAGTCATCAAGAACCTTAAGGAGGGCTTTGGTGAAGCAATTAAGCTGTCATACAGAAACTGCAAACTACGTATGCAGAAGAGGAACCCAAGAAAGCCAGTCTTTCGATTAGATGTAATAACTACCTGACCGTCAGGAAACACCAATGATCTGATATATGATTCAGCTGATACCAAAAAATCTTTAATTTCCTTAGCATTCTTGTGTTGGATTGGACACTTGTAGCTGCCTGCGTTGAGGTTCCTGGTATTCATTATGTCAAACAACGTGTTGAAGATTATAATGAACTCTATTGTGGCTTCACAACCTTTAAATTCTGCTATTTGTTCATCGAGACAGAACCTCAGAGACTTTGCCACTGACTAACTCAATAATTGTGCAGCTAATTTCACATTCATTTTTTTCTTTTGCCATGCTCAATGTATTCCCATTTCACAAAGTTTCCATTCTGATCAAGCATGCATTTTTTATCCCCCAAACAATTTCTCACAAGCTTTAACATGTAACAGGGATCTAACATAACATATACCGGAACCTTTGTTACTGGATTGGGAAAAGCAGATTCTACAGTTTCATACTCAAAATTGCAGCCAAGATGTTTTATCATGGATAAATTTGCTGATGCTCCCTCTCTCTCTCTCTCTACATTATTTAATGGTTATTCAGATGATAGAAATATAAATTAATCAGCCGAATTAATTTCACTCTGGGAAATCTATGAAGAGAGAGAGAGAGCGTGAGTGAATGAGTGTAAATATGCATCCCGGCTGGGCCACCTTCTTGCCCCTACAAACATGGCGGCGGCGACTTCAGTCTCTCCGCTCCGCGCCGCCTCCTCCTATACAACCTCCTTGAGACAGACTCACTGACTCAGTCTACCGGCCTTGGCATACGGTAAATATGATGGGTCATCCCGAGTCCAACTCACGGGTCACCCTCTCTATGTTGTGTGGTTGTCTTTTGGACATAAATTAGATAACAATAATAAGGTAGGTCCCGGAGGATAATTCAATTTGGTCCCGAAAGTTAAATCAGAGAAGGTCATACATGTATGGGCCTAATGCCATTATAGATCTACAGAAAAAAACAACTTTAATAGCTTTCGTAAAGCATTGCCAAACATATAATTAGGTTTTTAAGAAACATGTGACCATCGCCTGATGTGAAATATAATCAGCAAGACACAGCTCAGAAGATAGTATATGGGCCGTATGCAAGAACATTTGTGGTGTATACGATGGTGTGGTACCGGTACGATGATTCCATAGACAAACAGCAGAGCCATAGTACCGGTACCATACCATCGTATACAACACCAACGTCCTTGCATACCATCCTATGTTTTGAGTTTTAACAGTCTGTGTACGGTACATTGGAGGCATCGTCATCGTCGGATTTCAGTCGGTATTTGGTACTAAATTGGTAGTCTCGCCTCTTCACGATTTCGGCTATCAGCACTATAATATTTTCATATGATAAACTTTGTAATATTTGTTTCATAAATTTTCAAATGAAGCATTGTTCTTACGAATAAAAAAATTATGAGTCAAGCCCAAAGTGCAGCTAAATATATGTATGTACAGTGTATTGGCGAGTGCTCGGTATACCGAGTGCTGTTATATACCCATCGCTAATCTCTACAAAAAAGGTACAGTAGTAAACTAGTAACAGTACTACAGTAGTGAAGTCTAATAGGTTGGTACAGTCATGGTCAAAAGTCCTGCAACATCTTCCAATGAGATGGCCTCGAAAAATTATCCGAATCTATAGCTATTGGTCTTTGCAATACTGGTTCATAAGATTCACTCAAATAGCTCACTTTAATGACCAGGTTGCAGGACTTTTGACCATGACTGTACAATACAGAGGGTCAAGGCTTTTCCAGAGGCTCAGACTTTCTTATACTTGTCATTCAAATATCTTCCAAAGATTTCCTGACAATTCCTGTCGTATTTCCATAGTCTTTTGAAAGTGTACAGTCCCAATTTTTTCCCCTTCTTTCTTTATTAAAATATCTGTGCTTCTGTACTGACATAGCCTAGGTAAACTGCAGTACTGTATAGTATATAAGTTTCTTTGTCATAATTTACCATAATAGCTGGACATCACTAAGCAGCAACCTTGCTTGCTCCCTCTCTCTTCTGAAATAATTAAAACTATTATTGGTGATGCAATGTAGTTTCCTATGACAGTTGTCGCCTCAGCCAGGAGAAAGGTATCATGGTCAATGATGAACCTTTGCTGGTGGAGATTTATGCCTTATTGAATGCATATTCTAGGATATTGAATTTCTATACCAGCTGGAAGTCTTACTCTGATTTCATCAGTGTTATGACCATGTTCTGAAAAGTGTAAACAGTATATTATCATCCTATGCATATTAAACATATATATGTTGACAAATGGAGATCCATGTGCAATGTCAGCTTTGTGTTTCAGAAGTCTGGGGTCAAGAAGAGCAAGAAAAATGTAAAAGTAGTGAGCCTGTGTATGTGACAACCCAGAGCTACCAAAGTGATGAACTGACTGGTGTCAGCAGTGATCTCCCTTCCCCTTCACAGGTGACAATATTAAGTAGGATTTTTGCCTTTAATTATCACTTTTCTTGGCATAGAAAATCTACCATATGACACCTATACAGTACTGTATATGATTTTCATGAATAGATTAATTCATAATACAATAATGTACTTGTATAGATAATACAGTATCCATATAGAGTAATGATTTAATAAATTGTGTAAAGACTTGAATAGAAATGCCATATACAAAATAACCACCTTTTATTTACATTACAATCATATGGGAGAGTTTTTGCCCTTTGCTTCAGAGGGGACACAAATAATATTGTCTTATGGGCTATATCCACAGTTACCTTTTTGCCAATCAATCTCGGTGATGAAGTGGTTGTTCAATTGGCACACATGATAATGATCAGTTTTGAGAGCTAGTAGCAACTGTGAAAAGGACCCCATGTCTCAGACCGTGTCCTATTTGGTCACTCAGTGACTTGAAGAGGCAGAAATAACCAGACAACTGTAGGGTAATCATACCTTTATACCTGTGCAAAGTAACAGACTGTCTCAATTTTAGTTGCGGTGAATTGTGTCATAATTTGGAAGAATCAATTGCCAACAATATCCCTATGATTCTTGACCCTCTTAACATTTCATAACCACACAAAATGGTACATGGCTAACCTTGATCTCTTAGAAACTTACACATAACACCAAGTGACAAAATAAAAATCCTTGTTGAGAATGTAGTCCTGTGATTGATTGGAAATCTAAGGTATGTACTGTACATAGAGCATCAATTGGATTTTTTTTTTATCAAGATTTGCCCACGAGATTCATGTTTTCTTATGCAGTACTATATCTGGACAGTACTTTTAAGGGTTTTGGCACCCCTTTTGACTCAAGGTACTCCCTTTCAATTCTCCATTTGTCCCTCCTTTCCTTTTGTTTCCTTTGTGCTTACTGTCCCACTTCTTTCTTTCTCTTTCTCTCTCTTCTTTAGGGATACTTGCTCACTGATGGAGTCAAAACTCTATATTGTCTCGTTTGTTGTATAATTATATTGTCCTCTTGTTCGTTCATAAAGTGGCCGCACCAAGGGCCCATTGGACATCAATCTCCCCCACTGCTTTTTTTATCTGTATGTTCCTCATTCATGTTATGTTATCTGTTGTTGTTGCTTTTGCTCCCATATTTGATGTTATTTGTTCAATGTGTCTAATTTAATATACTGTACTGTACTATAATTATGTTTCTTGCTGTGTCTCGTTTCCTGGGTTATTCTTGGGTCTGTACCGTACTTCCCACCATATTGTACTGTGTCCTTTGTTCCTTGTGCCTGTCTCCTTTGTATGTCCATTTTCTATTATCATCTACATGTCATAAGGTCTTTCTGCCCTGGAACTTGTTTTTCCCTTATTATTATCTTATATTTGTACCATCTTGTTTTATTTATTTAATGTACTGTACACTGGAAAGAGAGTTAAACCATACATTTTTTTGTAATAGTTACCACCCCAGAGTCATTGATATACAGTATATTGTTTGATTTGGCACATCAGATAAATATAACTACCGGGTAATAACAAGTGCAGTACAGGCATGGTCTGGTTGTTGTTGTTGTTGATGTTCTCCCGGGGCAGAATGGCCTCCTGCCCCACAGACCCCTGGTACACTCTGGTCACAGTGAAAAAACAAATTAAAATAAAGGAGGGGCTGGCTCTATATGCCTGGGCTACCGAAGCACATCCCAAGGAAATGGGACCAGAGCTTACTGGACCAGGGAGTCTGGGGGCCTCCGACCGCCAGGGAGATTGGGGGGAAGGCTTTGATCCTACAGCCAGTAGTGTGGGCCCAAGTCCACGTTACCACAAGAGCTACAAGTGGGGCCGTACCTTCCACGAGACCAGCCCTGAAGGGACCATAAGGGGGAGGGAGTTTACACTGCTGCATGCAAAGGGAAATGCACCCCCGTGTGCTGGCGGTCCACACAGCAGTGAAAAAAAAAAAAAAAAAAAAAAGGCCTCCGGTTGCAGTACACCTCACATGGATTTTTAATCCATGTGGGCAGATCTCGTCAAATCCACTAGAAAGTGACCAGATCCTACAACAATCTTTATTCTAGCCCTGTGGGGGATAACTAATATTCACAGAGAATAAAGTGAGCCCCACTGGGCCCTAGTCAGCCCCACTGGGCCCGGTCTGGTGTCATCAAAGACTTGGAGGACAATAAGGTCTATCATCATCAGAATTAGAGAGGGACATCACTCAATCATGCAGTACTGACTGCCTTTGATTTGGTTTTTACTACAGTAACACAAAGTGGATCTTGAAGAGGGAATAATAAAGCATAACATTTCAGAATAGATTTTGTGCAATCTTTAAATGCTAGTTTGCCTATTAGTTGATATGCCACTGCCTGTGGCAAGCTTGTATGTGAACCATTTTCGAACTGGAAGAAAGCCACAGAATGTTTTAACAACATTTTCACAGTATCCATCATAATTCTGGAGAAGACAGCTCTTTTCACACAAGTAAATGGGTATTGGATTTGAACTTCACAAAATCTGTGTAAGAAGAGGCTTGAATTTTCAGCACTGCATGGAAGAAAACAGGTGCCAGTGATGAATCAAATAGACTGTGCTTTGGACCAGAGAAGAGTTAATATCATTAAAATGATCAAAACTATTATGAGGTACAACATTGTTGTGCGACAACAAAGCTTCTCTCAATCCTGCTATCAACACTTGCAAACTCAAGCTAGCCTATATATTGCTCAAAAGATGTCAATTGAGATATAAATTGGAACAGTCACCGAACTTGTGATTAAAAATTGAGTCCTGCATATCCATGTCAACAAAGAAGGAAATCATCAACATCCTTTGACAATATGTCATGCTGAACTCCACATCATCTGGAGGAATTCACACTATCTGCTGACATGGTTAGAAATTTTCTGTGTTTTCTGAGCACTCGCTACACACAATATATGTAGTCGTAATCATACAGTAATATATAAAAAGACAAGTTTGGAGTTTATTCATATTTCACTATCAAAGTCAGCTGCTTAACATTATGACTATGTTTTTACAATCACAGCAAGTAGCCTAATGATCATAAACTTGGCCATAAAACAAAACATTTACTTCCCATCATACATATTAACATGGTTTGAGCCCCACAACAGACAGACTCCTGGTTCTGCCCCTCATTATATAAAGGCCTATGTGTATTTGGCACACAGCTGAAAGATCATTTGCATCTCATTATATAGAGTACATAACTGAGTTTGGTCACGATTAATAAGTCTTTAATAATTAACTTCAACCTCTTGTTAGCACCATTTAAAGGAAATATAAAACATTACCATTATAAAGAGCTAAGGATAATAACTGCAGGAAAAAGTTGTATTGCAAAATAAAGTGCATAACATCATTAGCAAAGATTTTAAATGTAAGTATTAACATTTTTATTATAAAATCTTGAATTTGGCATGATTCAGATTGAATAATTTGAGAATGAAATAAGAGTCCCCTAGGTCTGGAAGACCCATTAGAATGAGGGAGAAGGCAATTAAGTAGTGGGACAGCAAGCATGAAGGAAAGAAATGGACAGCTGAAGATGTGAATGAAGTGGCTGAGGTTGAAGGAGCACTGAAATCCTAAGAGCACTGCTCACATCACCACAGGCAATACCACCCTATGGGTGACATCATACAGAGATTGAGTGTTTGATGAGAAATAGAGTGAATGAAATGGAAAAGGAGTCATATTTGGAGAGGAAAGAGATGTACAGTAGTGAGAAATGCAAATTGCTTGTATTTTACCCCTTCATATGGGTGTTGGGTTGTGGCAAGTGGCAGGAGAATCATGTTGGGTGTAACATACTGTATAGTACTGTACTTATATATTCTGGTAAAAACATAAAGAGTACAGTACTTATATATTCTGGAAAGAAACTATAAATAAGAACAACTGAAAGAATGGGAACTTTAAAAAGGAGAAGAAAGAGTTAAAGTACTGTACAGTACTGTACTGTACTGTATTTGACATTACAATGTCTGGAGGGCAAGGAAAGGAGAGTGAAAGTATTGTATGTGTTTTGATTACAGTGAGTGTACTGTATATTTAAAATTACTTAAATGTCACAAAAAAAAGGAAAGCAGGAGACTGAAACATCCATTTGGGAAAAATATACAACATATGATCCAATATGTGCAGATGAATTAAAACAAGAGAAGTACAATTGAATTGATGAATGCTTGGCACATGAGGTAGAACAGCTAACCTAAAGTGTGATAAACTAAAAAAATATCAAACATAAATTACATATCTTCAATAACTGCAATTGCCCAGCTCAAACACAAGGATGAATTGACTAACATACACCCACTACATAAGTACCTGTGCACATTTGGCTCAATAGATATGACACTGTAGTTGGATTCTCTTATATTACACCCAGAGAACTGGAAATGTACTGAAAGTGAGTAAATAAACACTTTCATACAGATACCTTTTCTTGACGCAGGTGTACATTACATGCAGTATGTGCTTCTACCAGTCAAAGTAGTGTACAGTATTATAGTACAGTACAGTACCGGTACTGTAAATAATTTCTTTTCCTTCCCAACTTGATCCTTTTACAGTTTTCTTATATTAGTCTTCTTCACTTTCTTTTTTCTGTATTCAGTGTTACACAATTTTATTGTATTTAACGAGGAGTGGAGATGTTGCAGAATGGAGAAAATTAGTCTCTGTTGAACTTGATGCATCTAGAATCTAGATGATACAGTGCAATTGCTGAACAATGAGAAAGTTCTCGTATTTTAGTGATGAGCTTGGAAGAGGTGCGTGAACACTGCTGTTGAAAGGTAATGAACGGTAAAAGAACATAATGATAGTGGAGAGGAAACTGGAGTCATTGTGTAATGTGCAAATGGATAATGAAAATGTTCAGGTGGTTGAAGAGTTCAAGTACCTTGGGGAAATACTGGATAAGAGAAGAAAGTGTGAAAGATAAGTGGAAAGTAGGGTAACCAAAGGAAGAAGAGATAGCGGGTGCAATAAAATAACTGCAATAGGACTGCATGAAGGAGCCCACCTATTATGTTTGTGAAACTGTGGAGTGGCATGAACATGAGAAATTGAGAGCAAAAGTTGTAGAGATGGATATACTGATAAGTGTTTGTTGAGTCAGAAGAACTGATAAGGTGAGATTATGAAAATCTGTGAACAGTATGTGGTGCAAGTAAATCACTTAATCAAAAAGTACAGGTAGCCTAAGTGTTCTGAAATGGTATGAACATACAGTATTTAGAAAGAATGGAACGTTTGTTCTCTTTAAAGCCAGGTTCCCACCTATCCTCCCGATGCCTCCCAACCACCAAAGTTTCAAAGGACGTAGTCATTCGTGAACTACTTAAGCCACGCCCCCCACACCTCCGCATCCAACCCCCGACAACAGCCATCCAGACTAGGACCAAACTGGAACCAGACTAGGACAAGACCTCGGTATGTTCCCGATTAGAGACGAACGGAGACAAATGATCTTGGATAGTCGAGGATAGGACAACAACATGACTGGGACAAGACCTTGCATGGACGTGAGTAGTCTATGCCCCAAGTAGTACGAGGCGATGTGATGAGGTGGGCATAGCCCTTGTCATTTGACTGTTCACTCAGCCCTTCTGCTGGAGCAACATATTCCCTACGAACCTCTGTTCAACTTTGACATGAAATTGTCTTGTCTCAACCCTTGTGCCTTGCTTTTGTATGTGCTGGCGACAGGAGTAGGGTAAAAAATGGAAGCCACTTCTGCACTGTCGCTGTACAGCGTCTTTGTGGCAACCACTGGCTCTCTCGTGAGGGGGCTCAGCAGGAGACACAGACGCTGAGGAAGTAGATGGTTCTTCCTCAGAAAGACAAACCTTCTTCATCTTCTTGAAGGTTGTCTTTGCAGTGGCACACATCCTTGTAGGGTGTGAAGGCGACATTCAAGGAGTGAGGTGTTGTACAGGCAAGGCATGGCAGGAAAATGAGAGGGTGAAGAAGATTTTGGGCTTTATGCCTATCGACGAATATGTAGTTAAAGACAGTTTGTTACATCAACACATCTTCCCCAGCCTACAAGGTTGGAATCCTTGCTCTTACAGCCAGGTACCTACTTACTGCTAGGTGAACAGGGACATAGAGGGCTGGGATAATTGTACAATAATTCCACCAACATGAGAGGGTAGTACTCGGTCGTCTTTTATACCCGGGGATGCATCGCCGACTTCACATGACGCCTTGTTGCCGCATCAAGGACAACTCCCAGTGTTGTTTTTCGAAATTTGGTCGTCGTCCTGTCCCCGTTTATGGAAAACTAGACACATCCTGCCGGGGGGAGGTACCCTGCCGCCCCCCGACCCCAAAAATGGTCTGGGCTTGTATCAAGAAGGGCCAGTGCCAACTATTATTTATCATCTGGGTGTGAGACTTTACTGTGACCTGAAAATATAAAGTCAAGAGTTAAAACAGAGGAGATGGGGCTGTTGAGGAAGGAATGTTTGTAGAGTAGGGTACAGAGAGTAGATAAGATGCTGAATAATGTGTGTGATTCGTGAACGATGAGGGGAGAGGATGTCTGTGGCCAAATAAAAGAAAATCGTGTTTTGAGATGATAACATCACGTGGAACAGAAAATAGATGCCTGCTACTTGAGTGATGAAAAAGACAGCTATAAAATTAATTATGTGAGCGAGTTTGAAGGTAGGAGGAGGCAGGGTAGGCCAAGAATGGGGAGATCAGTGAATGAATGTGTGTGGAAGAGATATAGTATATATTGTTGTTAACGCTGAGAGACTGAAAAGGGATGACGATTGAATGGAAACGTTGTCCATTGAATTGGGCAAATATCGCCTGACTAAATTATGTTACCCTGAACCAATAATATTCTAGTGTGGAAATTGGGACTCTATAGAGTCTTTAGGTGGGAAAGGAGATAGGGATGATGATGTCAATCACAGTGTCATGCCAACTCCATGCCAGCAAAAACTTTAAAGGCATCTAGTTATTGAGAAATTGATTTTTTTAAATTTAATGCACATCAGACATCGGTAATAGAAAATATTAGTTAGAGAACAGCTTTTCGCTTCAATTGTTTTATGAATGATTTCAATGGAAACTGTGGTTTTTAGACATATATATCATCGGCACTATATAGTTAGGCTATATAGTCAATAAAAAAATATCTGTATGCACATTACGTAAATCAGAATTCATAGCAAATTGCAAATAGTCGAAAGACGATATCGTAATGTTTTCAGTATATCAGCTAATTATTTTAGCCCCGCCCCCTGGACAGTCACGCTGATTCAGTCTTCCACATGTAAAATGCTCTGCATACCGTTTCCTTATAATATTTATACCTCCATGGTTAATTGGAGGAGGGAATGAGTGGATGATGAAGAAAAAGAATATCTACAATTTAAGCATTTCAATAAGTTGGGCCTTAGCAATGATAAGACTGTTAATAAATCATGCTTTAAACATTTTCATGTGAAATAAATTATATTAACACCATTCACAAACACATATTATACAATCTTTCACGCAATAGTAGCAAACACTGATATGTATAAGAGTCCTTGGTTGATTCTTTCATAGAAGACGTTCATAATGCATAGAGACCATCAGGGTATTAGAGGGGAAGCTAAGGAAAAAATTGACTGCTTAAAGTAAACATTTTGGAGAGTAAAATAAAGTAAAAACGGGATGTTGTAGTTACAGTAAAGTCTTAAATAGGAGTGAAAAGGAAATCAGTAATAAGAAAGTGGACTGAGGAAGAGTTAATGGGATGAGAGCCAGAATGAATCCACTAAGAGTCAATAATAAGTTACGGTAAAAGCAGAAAACAATAATTTTAAAAACTATATAATAATATGGCTGATTAAGTGTTGCACTGAACGAATTCTGTGTTAGCAAAATGCACTCTTGAAAATATAATATACAAGGTCTAGTGACAACAAAAACAGATAGAATTATAAAAACAAAATCGCTGTACAAATTAAACCTAGCGAAACAATTATAATCACTATTTTAAAGAAGTGGCACATGTTTACAAATCATTCCATCGTTTGTACATTAACAAGAAGAGATACTGTCATATCCTGGTTTCCCTTTTCTTATGAGTTTGGTTAGTGTCAACTCTAAAGTGTAACAACAACTCGTAGTTTGGTTTGGGGTTTATCATAATTAAAGAGGGCTAATTATGACAACGTTGAATGGCACTATAGTCTGAAGTGCAGTCAGCTGAAATCCTTTGTTTTTTATACAATATAGAGCATTTTAGAAGTTCGTATGGAGTTGGCAAGTTATAAATAGTCACGTTTGAGCTCAGCTGGTGAAGAAAATAAACTACTACCAGACCACAAATAATGACTTTTGGTTGTAGAGGACATTAGTTTTATTTCTGACGTTACCTCTCACTCTCTGCTGTACACAGATCCCAGGGAGGCCTATCCAGGGACGCCACACACTTGGCCTGCCTACTTCAGCCCAACTCGGTTAAAATACTCACTCGGGTGGTTACAATAGAAGTTCCATTAACATTCATGACTATTTTTTTTATCTGTCATCAATGTGAGTTTGACACCTCCATGTTAATGTACGGTGTAGTCACAATATGAAGTACAACGAATGTTTCATACATTCATCATTTCCATCAGACATTTCCAGGCCAGGCCTTTACAGCACAAAGTTTATGACCTATTCCATCCCAATTAAGTAAATCTTCAGAGTTAACCTCCCTGTTTGCTTTGGTTTCTTTTTATATCCTGGGTTGCAGAAAATTATTCGTTCTGTAAGATCTTCTGTCCTGTATATTGTATAATTTAAATGACCCGCGTCATTATCGGTAGTGCCTGTTTAGTATTGAATTATAAATATTTGATATACAATACATAATTATGACAATCAAGAAAATGTTTGAGGAAGATTAAAGATATACATTTGATAAATAGGAAAACTATTTATAAACATTGAAAATGTTTGTGATTTGTAAAAATAAAATATTAACATTTGAAATATGTAGGTTATTTCATTGACGGGTGTAAACTTGGCATCATATGCTTTAACCACAGAGCACTGCATTATTAGGTCCAGTATCATGTAGAATACTTTTCATCCTCTTCTCGACATACAGTATTATTTTGTTTTTCATACAATTTAGTTTCCTTTTCATATATTTTTTTCCTTCAAGTTATATTCAAAACCAATATAGGTCCTTTGTTCCCTCTTGAGGTACTCCAGACTCGAGCCCTGAAAAGAAATAAGTGTGTATGTATAATAAAATCGTACACTACATAATAATAATAATAATAATAATAATAATAATAAAAAGTGTTGTAATAAATACTAACCCATATACAGTATAGATTCAACTGAAGGGAGATCGACGCATACTCAGAATTATGAAACAGGGCTGATCAGGACTTCTAAGAGTATAATACCAGGATAAGGCTTAAGGGACCCTGTGTTGAAGTCAGAAAATTGGAGGTAAATGAGTCCTTCAAATATTGCCACGAAACACCACCTGTAGGGAAGAAGCCTGTTTCGTGGCATAGTCAGGAGGAATCAGAAGCCTTCAATTTTCATACACGATCACAGGGTCCTTAAGGGGGTATAAAATTATAGCACATTGTTTTGGGTGGTAAATCTGGAGCAAGCAAATGATTCCTCCAAACTATTCCAGGCAACAGGATACCATTATTTTTCTTCGTCTGGGTCTGTTTCCTGGCATACTTTGGAGGAATCAAGGTGCTCCAATCTATCAAAAGTATACAATCCCCTACATGTGTTATAATTATATTCATTCAGTTATTTATAAATATGATGGAACGTGGTGTGGTACGATGACTAGGTTGCTGTTGATCTATGGAGCCATCGTATCCCAGTAAAATGCCATCGTAAACACCATGATTGATTGATTGGTTGATGGATTGATATTAGGCGCTATATGACCTCGCTGTTGGTTGCGGCGCCTAATTTCAATCAATCAACAATAAATAATTAATCTTGTATATATGGCCCACCTGTGACTGAGTGGTAGTGTGCGGCTGTAGGATAAGCAGAGGATGGGTCGAGGCCGTGGCTAAGGTCTGCTGCTGTAGTGAAGTGGTCAGGATACCTCCCGCCCCAGCCATCACTTTTACTCATTCCAACCTGTTCATATATATATACATCATAAGTATATATAACATCTTCTTCAACCCAGTAAAAATTAGCATACATATACAGTAGTTCCAAACCCTTACTTTTACTCATTCCAACCTTTCCATATACAGTACAACATAGGTATTAATAACATCTTCCTCAGACCTATAAAAAGTATCATACATATAGTTCCTAACCCTCACTTTTACTCATTCCAACCTGTCCATATATATACATCATAAGTATTAAGAACATCTTCCTTAACACACTAAAAAGTATCATACATATAATTCTAAACTATTGATATTTTGTCTACAGTGTTGTCAGTATCATGTGAAAAAAATAATGTCAGATGAACAGGAAAAGTATTTAAGATTTATAACGCTTTCCACCTGCTGATGTGACTGAATTCATATTTAATTACTTAACTTAAACAAATAATACTTCAGTTAAGCAAACACACTCAATTTCAACTCCTGAAAAGATCACATTATATTTTGCTGTAGGTAAAAAGATCTCTCTCTCTCTCTCTCTCTCTCTCTCTCTCTCTCTCTCTCTCTCTCTCTCTCTCTCTCTCTCTCTCTCTCTCTCTCTCATTGCTATTCGTACAGTCATGGTCAATAGTCCTGCAACACCTTCCAATGAGATGGCTTCGAAAAATGATCCGAAACTATAGCTGTTGGTCTCTGCAATATTGGTTCATAAGATTAACTCAAATGGCTCGCTTTTATTCACCAGGTTGCAGAACTTTTGACGATGACTTTACACTCTATTCTGATCCATCCCTAAAAATTTTCTTGATATGTCGTCCCATCTCTGTGTGTCTGGTTTCCTGTTCTGTTGTTTACCTGTTACCAGATTTACGGTTTGTGTTATATGCTGTAATCCACGCACATTTACTTGTTCTCAGATTATCCATTGATTTTATAAATTCTTGATTTCATTCCAATGGTCCTTAAGTCAATTTAACTTTCAGCTCCTCATAAATCTCACCATTTCTTGTTAATTCGAAGCTTTCTGTAGTTCCTCTTCATGCACTCACTGTGACAAGAGCTTCGACTCCCAGGGTCTTCGGCTATACAACCGTAGCTTGACCAGTTGAATAATTATATCAAATATGGAGTTAACCTCCAATACAGTTAATTCGTCGTATTATCGAATACATGATAATATATACTTATCTTTCCAAGTCTTTTCTGGCATACCTATCTTTGTTTTTCACTGAACATTGTTACTTTTGTACTGTAGACTTACGGCACCTATCTTAGTTTAGTGGTAAGAGCCTTATTAGCTCTCAGTGTCCTAGTCCAGGGGTGTCCGGGTTCGAGTCCTCGCTGAAGGAAGTACCCGTATATGAAATTAACTCATTACTTAACCTTATTAAATTTTACGATCTTCCTGGTTATCCTAATAACAATAAAGTATAGTAGTAACCCACCTGATGCGGGACTGGTGCGAGGCGGGGAAGGTGTGGCTGGAGTGGTAGGGGTGTGTACTGTGGGTAGGACCTGGATGGTGACGGCAGCGTTGGGTACACTTCATGTGTTACTCCCCGCGCACCGTAAGCCTGTTATTATATATTCATATTATTATCGTTTAACCAAGGTTCATAATGATAGATAAATATAAATATACAGAGTCATCATGTTATTAACCAAATGAAAAAAAACCTGCATTTAATCTGATAATTATCCCTTGAAAGAGAAGTCATCTCTCAATAACGTGTTCGTTTATTAAAAGAGAAACATTTAAAAGATGGTTGTGTCATGTATTTTATAAAGGGTTTAAGAATGCTATAGATATTATATTCTTAAATTGCGAAGATCTGAAAGAATATATAAGTCAGTATTCTGTGACGTAGGAGAGTGTTTACTGTAACCATAAACCATTCACATCACACTACCAATAATTATTAACTTACTGTTTCATTGGCAACATTGTAAAAATTAGCCCATCACTGTACACAGTTCAGTTTATTATTAATATAACTGCTATAAGTTAAACTATCAGAATGAAAACCGAGTAAAATTTTATTTAGTTATATTTCATGGCCTGTTTGTGAGGCAATAATGGGTTGTTAGTGATTATATAATAGGCCTAGTCTTTTTTTTTTCAACATCTTCACGGTAACTATCAACAACTGCCTTGCAAATGACTCGCTAAAGTTTCACTTGTAACCCCAAGCTGCGATTATTCACGGTTAGGCTATTGAGATGTCAGTTGTGAACACTTAAGTATATACAGCCAGAGACCATAGTACTGGTGGTGTCTTGTTATATATTGAAACTCTGAAAGCGGGACCGTGATTGCTTAGTGTTAATACAATAGATGTGCAAAAGTATTTTAGTGAGCTTGTGAGGTGCAAGTAGGCCTGTGAAGATGCAAATAAACAACGAAGGCTGTGCTACTTAGTAATGATAAATTTGTATAAGATACTGTATATGATAGATACGAGATCGAAGGGCGTGGTGTAAGAAGGACCCCACCATTCAGATGGGTGAATAACGTGTAAGACTTTTAAGGGAGAGGCGCGTGAGTTGAAGGGGAGGACTTGGTCGAACATTGAGGAAATGTCACAGCAGGGAAACATAAACTCTTCTGCTGTGGCAACTCCTTTGGGGAGAGTTCCATGAGAGAACGAGGCGTCAGATCTACAGATAGGGTAAGGTTACTAATTCCTCTAAATGTGTCAAAAAGCGAATGTATAACAACAAATTCACTATAGGTGGCCTCTTTTACGGGACAGTTTGGAGGAATGCTTAGTCTTCAGTTAGTCCACAAAGTATTATTAGCTTCCTTATAAGAAGAACTGACCTGAGATGAGAGAGAATAAGCAGCCCAGGGGTCCGTGTGGTGGCCAGGAGGATAATGTGGGTGATGATGGTGGGGGTAGTGGTGGGGGTCGTACAGCTCGCCAGGGGAGGGGGCCAGGTGGTGGTGGGCCAAGCTGGGAGGGCGTGAGGATGAGGAAGACGACGATGAGGACGATGATGTGGAGGGGGGCGGTGGAGGGGGCTGGTAGTGGCTGTTCCAGAAAGACGGTGGGAAGTTCCTGGCAGTCATCGGTGAACTGGCTGTAAGGAAGAGGAAGAGAAAAATAGCTGTGATTAGTTTATTATAATCATGTAGTTGTTGTGTTATACTGCATAAGTGTGGTTTGTGAAGGAGGTTGTGATTTGGAGCTGGCTGTAAGGAAAAGTACAACAATAGCTTTGGTTAGTCATGTGGTTTTGTTATTCTGCATAAATGTGGTTTGTGAAGGAGGCTGAGATTTGGAGGTCATCGGTGAGCTGGCTGTGAGGAAAAGTACAAAAATAGCTTTGGTTAGTCATGTGGTTTTGTTATACTGCAATTGTTGTGGTTTGTGAAAGAGCTAGGTTGTGATTTGTGATTTGGAGTTCATCGTCGTTGGTGGAGAAATATGGTTGTGGTTATAGTCTTGAAGGTGGTGGGTTGTGTTGTACTGTAGGTTGTGTTTGTAGGGTATGAATTGGGTTTGTGGTTAAGGAAGTTGTGATAATATTTTGTGTGGTGTCTTTGGGTCTGAGTTGGGTTTGGGGTTATGGAGGTTGTGGTATGTGTTGTAGGTTGTGATTTGTGGGGCCTGAGTTGGGTTTGTGGTTATGGAGGTTGATTGTGGTTGTGTTTTAGGTTGTGATTTGTGGGATCTGAGTTCATGGGTTTGTGGTTATAGAGGTTGTGGTTGTATTGTAGGTTGTGATTTGTGAGGTCTTGAGTTCATGGGTTTGTGGTTATAGAGGTTGTAGTATGTGTTGTAGGTGTGATATGGGTTGTGTAGATATGGACTGTGGCAGAAGTTGTAGAAGTTGTGATATTGTTCTTTCTGGTTTTGCTTATCGATGTTGTGTTTTGTTGTTGTTGTGGTAGTTTTGTAGGTTATTGTATATGATTATACAGTGCAAGTAAGGAAATTTAATAATGGATTAAGATAGACATTGGTTGTACACACACACACACACACACACACACACACACACACACACCACACACTATAGAACAGAAGAAATCACATGCTCACACACACATCAAGAACACACGATACACGAACTTAAGAATAGTCAGTACACTCACACACACACACACACACACACACACACACACACACACACACAGAGAGAGAGAGAGAGAGAGAGAGAGAGAGAGAGAGAGAGAGAGAGAGAGAGAGAGAGAGAGAGAGAGTCATTAACCAAGCTGACCGTCACATCAAAGTCATTATGTGCCTTTAAGTATCTCAAGACTCACACAAACTTTACATACTTGCCTTTATTGCTCTTTGTGTCATTGTGTGCGTGTGTGTGCCCTCTGTTTTTATTGTGCATGTGTGTGTGTGTGTGTTTATTGTATACGGTATGTGTGTGTGTGTGCCCTCTGTTTTTATTGTGCATGTGTGTTTATTGTACATGTGTGTGTGTGTGCCCTCTGTTTTTATTGTACATGTGTGTGTGTTTCCTGTGTTTTTATTCATGTGCAAGTGTGTGTGTGTGTGTTTATTGTACATTGTGTGTGTGCGTGTGTGTGTTTTTATTGTGCATGTGTGTGTGCCCTGTGTTTTCATTGTGAAAGTGTGTGTGTGTGTGTGTGTGTTTATTGTACATATGTGTGTGTGTGTGCCCTATGTTTTTATTGTGCATGTGTGTGTGTGTGTTTGTGTGGGTTTATTGTACATGTGTATGTGTGCCCTGTGTTTTTATTGTGTATATATATGTGTATGTTTTTTTTTATTGTGCATGTGTGTACCGAATAATCTTAGGTTCATGTATTATTGTGTGTGTGTATCGTGTGTTCTTGATATGTGTGTCACTGTGAGCTTATGATTTACGTCATGTAGGTGTGTGTGTGTGTGTGTGTGTGTGTGGCATAGAATATATTAATTTTTATTTGTTTGCTTGCCATTCCCTAAGAAGGAGCATATAATATTCACAGGCTCCTCGTACGTGTGTGTGTGTGATTGTGTGTGTGTGTGTGTGTGTGTGTGTCACGGTGGCTCAGTGTTTGGGAAGGTCGCCAGATGATCACAGGACTCCGGTTCGACCCTCAGTCTTTACTTCTCAATGAGGTAATTAAGTGTCTCACAAATTACTTGGTTCTGTTGGTAAAGTTAGCCTATGGTGTGTGTATGTGTGTGTGTGTGTGTGTGTGTGTGTGTGTAAAGTAGCCTATGGTGTGTGTGTGTGTGTGTGTGTGTAAAGAAGCCTATAATGTGTGTGTGTGTGTGTAAAGTAACCTATAGTGTGTGTGTGTGTGTGTAGGTAAATATAGCCTATGGTGTGTGTGTGTGTGTGTGTGTGTAAAGTAGCCCATGGTGTGTGTGTGTGTGTCATAAATTTAACCCTTGACTTACAATCCAGGGAAAAGAGAAAATTAAAGAAAAAAATTCATACTAAAGACGGGATGGGAAGGTCAAAGGAGAGATGGATGAAGTGAAGTGAGAGGACAGGTGGAGGAACGAAGTATTGGGGGGGGGGGGAGGAGGAAAGGATGAGAGGAGGAAAGGGAGAGAGGAAATAAGGGATAGGATGAGGTGGAAGAAAGAAATGAGGGAGAAACGAAATAGAAAGGAGGAAAGGATGAAGTGGAAAAAAGAGAATAGGGAGAGAGAAAATGAGGGATGGGATGAGGTGGAAGAAAGTGATAAGGGAGAGACGAAATGGAGAGAGAATAAAGGGGGGTGGAGTAGAGGGATAAGTTAAAAAGAAAAGTGAAGAAGGAAAGAATGAAGAGAGGGAGTGGTGGGAGGAGGAAAGAGAAGGGAGGAGGTGAAGGAGAAAGTGGGGGAGGGAAGTAAAGTAAATGTTTATATCCATTCAATAATTATTAAAGACAAATCGTTGGTCTTCTCAGCGTTTACTTGGCTTATAATTCGGACAGTTGGGATAGATAAGGACCAATCTGGATAAATGTTATGTATATCGAAAATACTATAAATAAATACATCAATAACTACTGCTGTATAAGGGAAACAATTTCTTTCTTTATATATTACAACTGTATGGGTTACTTAATTAAGGGGGAAGTTTTGTGTTGGTAAATCTGGAGCAACCGTATCCTCCAAACTATTCCAAGCAACAAAACACTATTGTAATTTTTACTCTTCTGGTCCTGTTTCGTAGCATACTTTGGAGGAATCATGGCACTCCAATGTACCAAAAAAGAATTACCACCTTAAAGGGAGAGTATAGACTTACTTAGTCCACCTAAGTCGAAGGTCGAGATCTGGAGCAGGCGGTTTCTAGTCGACAGCCCACCCAAAGCCTCTATGTGCGTGGCCTCGTGATGGTTTATATAGGTGGGCTGTCGTCCAGAAACCGCCTGCTCCAGATCTTGGGTTTCGACTCAGGTGGGCTAGGGACTGTGGTGCGCGACAGTACATTGAAGCACCTTGAATCCTCCAAACTATGCCAGGAAACAGGATCATATAAATAAACATAACATTGGTCTGTTTCTTGAATAGTTTGGAGGAATCGGTGACCTTACAATTCACCAACAAGAGAATCTCACCTTAACAGAGGAGTAACATAATGGTATTTAAAGGCTTCCATCGCTAATCTGGCGACAAAGTTTTGTAAAAGTAGAAGGAGGAGGAATAAATGAGGATAGGACAGGGGAAGGGAGGATAATAGTGGTGGGAAGGACAAACAGAGCAAGACCAAAGAAAGATAAAGTGTGTGAGAGAAAAGAAGAAATGAGAGAGAGAGAGAGAGAGAGAGAGAGAGAGAGAGAGAGAGAGAGAGAGAGAGAGAGAGAGAGAGAGAGAGAGAGAGAGAGAGAGAGCAGAAGGGACAGATACATATATATATATATATATATATATATATATATATATATATATATATATATATATATATATATATATATATATATATATATATAGAGAGAGAGAGAGAGAGAGAGAGAGAGAGAGAGAGAGAGAGAGAGAGAGAGAGAGAGAGAGAGAGAGAGAGAGACAGACAGACAGAGAGAGAGACAGAGAAAGAGAGAGAGAGACAGAGAGACAGAGAAAGAGAGAGAGAGAAAGACAGAGAAAGGAACGGTCAAAGGAGAGAGAGAGAGAGAGAGAGAGAGAGAGAGAGAGAGAGAGAGAGAGAGAGAGAGAGAGAGAGAGAGAGAGAGAGGCAAGATCAGAGACGAGGAAGGACACAACTATCTGATAATCACTTAATTCCTGGCTAATTTATGCATGAGGACACGACCAAGGAGGAGGAGGAAGAATGTTGGAGTGGAGGAGGATGGAGGAGGGGGTAGGGGAGGGGAAGAAGGAGGAGTGGGGAGGAGAAATTGAGAAGGTGTGGGATGCGTTTGGAGAGAGAAGGGGGAGGCAGAGAGAGGGGGGGGATGGAGATGTGGAATGAGTTTGGGTTTAGGAAGGAGAGGAGGTGAGAGGAATGGGATGGGGATAGGGAGGGATAAAGGTTTGGGATAGGCTTGAAGAGGGGAGGGGAGGGAATTAGGAATGGTGAAGGAAGGGG
>JAWQEG010006082.1:0-39374 GCA_033782935.1 Petrolisthes cinctipes
GTTGTTGTGTGTGGATGGGAAGTAACCTGGGTATACTATTGCAATGTTTAGATATACAAGAATGTGGGTTTGTTTGCATGCAATATCTTTATAAGGACGATAGCAGGTGATGATCATTGCAATAAGTATGGATAGTATAGAATATGGGTGTTATTGCAATATATATTAATAGGTAAGGACGTGGGGACGGTATCAATGTCCTGTTTTCATTATAGTAAGTGTGGATAGGGCGGGTTGGAGTTTACATGTGATAACTCTGAGGACATTTGCAATAACTGTGAGGACGGGTTCTCTTGTCTGTCATTTCCCCATGTTTTCTATCCTTTTCTTACCTTTATTTTCTTTATTTCCTTCACATTGTAACCTCTCTCATTCTCCTTCCCCTGATTCCCTCCCCCCTCCCTTCCCTTTCCCCTTCCTTTCCTTTCCCCTGATTCCCTCTCCCTTCCCTTCCCTCCCTTCCCTTTCCCCTCCCTTTCCTTTCCCCTCCTTTCTCCTATTCCCCTCCCTTCTCCTATTCCCCTTCCTTCCCTTTTCCTTCCTTCCCTTTTCCCTTCCTTCCCTTTTCACTTCCCTTCCCTTTCCTTCTCCTATTCCCCTTCCCTTTCCCCTTCCCTTTCCCCTTCCCTTTCCTTCTAATCTCGTCTCCCCTTCCCCCGATCTCCTCCCCTTCCCTTAATCTCCTCTCCCCTTCCCCCTAATTTCCCCTTCACCCCTCGTCTCTTCCCCTCGCCACCTCCTCTAATTTCCCGTGCTAACACTTAAAGCGTGACTAGACACCCTCACTCTCACACACACTCCCACTCCTCCCACTCACACACACTCCCACTCCTCCTCTCACACACACTCCCACTCCTCCCTCTCATATTCTCTCCCACTCTTCCCTCACACACTCTCTTTGACACCCCTCCCTGTCACACACTCTTTCACACCCTTTCCCCTCTCCCTCTCTCCCTTTCCCTCTCCTCTCCCTCTACCCCTTTCCCCTCTCTCCCTTTCCCCTCTCCCCTCTACCTCTCTCCCTTTCCCATCTCCCTCTTACACCCCTTTCCCATCTCCCTCTTACACCCTTTCCCTCTACCACTCTCCCTTTCCCCTCTCCCTCTACCTCTCTCCCTTCCCCTTTCCCCTCTCTCCCTTTCCCCTCCCTCTCTCCCCCTGTCCCTATGTCGTGGCATTTAATGGAAGGCAAGATCATTAACACCTCCATTTTACCTGTTCAATTAGTCCTCCAGTTTTTTTTTTTGTCTTCTCTCTAACATCTACCTGCCTGAGACTCGATCCTGTATATAGTTATTATAATCCTGGTTGCGTGCGTGAGAGTGAGTGAGTGAGAGAGAGAGAGAGTGAGCGAGTCTGAAATCTTCCTTGCGTGCCTTTCCATTTTTTTTTTTTCGTAGTATGAGTCATAAAAAAGGATGAATATGTGTGTGTGTGTGTGTGTGTTCCCAGAGAGAGAGAGAGAGAGAGAGAGAGAGAGAGAGAGAGAGAGAGAGAGAGAAAAGTAGGGGAATGTGTGTGTGTGTGTGTAAGTGTTCAGAGAGAGAGAGAGAGAGAGAGAGAGAGAGAGAGAGAGAGAGAGAGAGAGAGAGAGAGAGAGAGAGAGAGAGAGAGAGAAAAAAAAAGGGGGGAATGTGTGTGTCTGTGTAAGTATTCCTAGAGAGAGAGAGAGAGAGAGAGAGAGAGAGAGAGAGAGTAGGGGGGAATTTGCGTGTATGTGTAAGTGTTCCTAGAGAGAGAGAGAGAGAGAGAGAGAGAGAGAGAGAGAGAGAGAGAGAGAGAGAGAGTGAGTAGGGGGGAATGTGTGTGTGTGTGTGTGTGTGTGTGTTCCTACCCTGACAATATGATACTTACTAGGGAAAAGTAATCGTACATCCCATCTATTCTTTGTTTACACACTGAAACAACTCCTCTAGCGGACAAAATCAGAAAGAGACCAGCTCCGGAAAGTTTCACCCTCCACATGGAAAAAAAAAATAAACAAACTAAATGAGAGAGAGAGAGAGAGAGAGAGAGAGAGAGAGAGAGAGAGAGAGAGAGAGAGAGAGAGAAGGGGGGGAATGTGTATGTGTGAGTGTGTTGCTAAAGAGAGAGAGAGAGAGAGAGAGAGAGAGAGAGAGAGAGAGAGAGAGAGAGAGAGAGAAAGAAATTCAAGTCCCTTTTCTCCTTGGTCTATCTATCTATCTATCTATCTAGTTGGGTGGGGCTGAGTGTTAACAGTGAGAGAATGGAGTGGACGGTTTTCACTTTCCATTTCATTCCTGACCGACCGATTATACCTTCCTTCTCATTTTCCGTCCGTCAGTTCCTTCCTTATTATGTCGTTCCAATTTCCTTCAACTCTTCTTTTAACCCCTTTCCTTCATCTCGTCCCTTCCACTCAACCTTTCCCATCCCTCAACTTTTCCCATTCCCCTTCCTCTCAACTTTTCCCCTTTCCCTCAACTCTACCCCTTTCCCCATCCTTCAACTCTTTCCCTTTCCCTCAACTCTACCCCTTTCCCCATCCTTCAACTCTTTCCCTTTCCCTCAACTCTACCCCTTACCCTTCCTCTCAACTCTTCCCCTTCCCCTTTTCCTCAACTGTTCTCCTTTCCCTCAAATTTCCCCTTTCCCCTTCATTTTTCCCCTTGCCATTTTCCATTTAGTTTTACCAATGTTCTTACACCGTCCTCCCTCTTCCCCCTTCACCCACCCACATCCCCTCCCCCCTCTTGAAAGTAGAGGAATGCGACACTCAGTAAGGGATTGAGAAGAGGCTGATGTAGAAACGGAGGAATGCAAGGGATTACAAGGGACACTCAAACGGCAACATACATTAAATTATATTGGTCCCTGCAAGAGTGTTAGTTTAAGCAGTGGTTATAGCATTTCTACTTGAGTGAGAGAAAATATAATCAAGGAGGAGAAGGAGGAGGAAGTAGGAAGAGGAGGCAATGAGTGTAAAAGGAGGAACTATTTACTCCTATTTACTCGTATAATTCTCTCTCTCTCTCTCTCTCTCTCTCTCTCTCTCTCTCCTCTCTCTCTCTCTCTCTCTCTCTCTCTCTCCATATATTCGCTTTTCTGTCTGTCTTCGTGTCATTTCCCTTCCTCGTCTCATCATGGTTTGAGTCGAGTGTCATTCCTGAGATTCCTTGCCAGACTAATGTGGCGTGTGTTTGTTTGTATGTATGTGTGTTCGTGTGTGACCTGTGTGTATATGTGTGTGTGTGTGTGTGTAGGAATCAGTGTCCCTCGTAATCAGTCATATCGAGGCACCAGGAGACGGGATCACATTAAGATAAATTTTATTAGACACCACATGTGCTTCAGCCAATAATATACAACTATGAAGAAAAGGAAGAAAACTAATAATTATAGAATAATCAGATGGACAAAGATGATAGAAATACAGGAAGAAAACGGAAAAAATGAGGAGAGAGAGAGAGAGAGAGAGAGAGAGAGAGAGAGAGAACAAAAAAAGAAAGATGCATTAAGGGAGACGTTTCTTGGGAGGGAGAGGGGAAGGGAGAGAGGGAGGAGGAGAAAGAGAAAAGGGTGGAGCTGCAGCCTTCCATGTGTTACTGATAATCGATACTAAGGAAGCAATAGCGCGCTCCGATCCACTCACCTTTTAGGCCATCTTATTTTTATTATTTCCAGCAATGCAGCTCATAATGGAACGCATTGGACTCTGCCAGCTTAGAATATAATCGTATTAGGAGGATGACGATGATGATGATGATGATGACTGTAATGTTTTAAGTGTTCCTCTCTCTCTCTCTCTCTCTCTCTCTCTCTCTCTCTCTCTCTCTCTCTCAATCGTTGCTCTGTCTTCATCGTCCGCGCCTTTGTCTTATTCCCCCCCAAACCTTATTATTCGTCCACCAGATGGCAGGACGTGTCTGAAAACTTTTGCCCGCCTTCCTCCTTCCACTTTTGGCCTTCTTTGATTGGCTCCTCCCTCTGCTACCTCCTGGCCAATCACCGACTCTCCTCCTCAGCCCTCCTTGCCAAGTCCCCCTCCACCCCCACCGTGTCTGTCAGGCAGGAAGGAAGGCAGGCAGGCAGGCAGGCAGGCAGGGAAGAAGATAGACAGGGGTGCCGCCAGAGAAACTTACACTGCGTCTCCGTAAAGCCACCATGGCGATTAAACCCCTTCTAATCTTTTTTTTTTTTTTTTTTTCCTTTGCTTTTTCCCTTCAAGTTTTCCAGATCGTGTGCCTTTCCAATTCCATTTTTGTACGGCTTAACTTTCAACGCGTTTTCTACAGAGAGGGGAAACAAACGTTGTCCGAAGCTTTCCTTAGGTTAACGTTTTTGTCATTCTTTCTTTCTTAACTTGACGTCAGGGTGCATGTGGGTGGAAAGTGGGGGAGGGGGGGGGGAGTCTCAAGAGCTTGTGTAAAGGGTTCGAATCCTGCGGTAATCGGCATCCCTGGCTCTCGTGCGGAACATTTTAATTATCGCTTCACGCAAACAATAGAACAATGAATATCTCGAGTTGCCAGTCGTCTTAATCCGGGCCATTTTCCTGAGTGATGGAAGTAGTAGGGAGGGAGGGAGGGAGGAAAGGGAGCCAGCTATGACGTAAAGAGCATCCATTACAGTTAAATGAGAGCGAATAAGGAGGCATGGTTGAAGAATATATGGAAAATAGTTGATTATACATAGGAATAGTCTAATGAATCCAAGTGCTGTAGTTCCTGAATGTGTCGACAAGTAAGACTAGAATATTATGGGAAGGGGCCGAGTCACAGGCACCTTTATGTCTGGGATCCCTCGTGCGTCTCTCTATTATTCATGCAGAATCAACACCACACACAACCTTTCTCCCTTCTTCCCCTCCTTCCCCAAACGTGAGCCACTCCTGTCCTCCTCTCCCTGCCCATTAAACTGGCCCCTTGTGGTAAAGTTGCAGACGGGGGACTGAGGACGCCTGGACTCTTACTTTCCATCTCCTCTTTACAAATGTTAACTTCTTTACTCATTCACAGTATATAGCATACATGATGTTATTATTGTATTTATAGAATACAATAAATTGTATTCTTTTAAATATGTCATGAACTAAAAACTATTCTTGTAAATTATGACTAAATTATATAATATGTTATTGTTAATTGTACTAAGTTTGTGTAGGTGTATATATGCATTACTTTGAATGGTGCTCGCAGATTCTTTCTTCCAATGAAATAACTTGTAAAATAATGTATTTTTACTACCTAATATTAAATCAACATTCACTGTTTCAGTCAATTAAATCTGTTATGCACTGAATACCATCATCATTATATCCCTCATATCTAATTTCCAATGAATGATCTTCATTTACAACAATAAGTAAATAATAAAAAAAATTGTGTATTTTATCAACCTATGTAACTGTTTATGTGTTACTCTGTCCGCTGACCTCAACACCACAGTGATGACTAACCATGTTTCCTTCTTTCGACAGGTGAGCGCCCCTACAAATGCCACATTCCCGACTGTGGACGAGCTTTCATCCAGCTGTCGAACCTCCAGCAACACCTCCGCAACCACGACGCCCAGCTGGAGAGGATGAAGAACAGACCCTTCCATTGTAACATTTGTGGGAAGGGATTCGCTACCGAGAGTTCCCTCAGGACCCATACTTCGAAGGTATATATCGAAGTGCGATGGGTGGGGGGAGGGAGCTACAGACAAAAAGGCTGAAATTTACAGTAGGATGGTGAGAGATCTGGAGGGAAGGATGAAACAGGATTGGAAGGAGAGGATTAGGTTTCGTAGTTGTGCTTGCAAGAATGATGACTAGGAGTGAGAGTTCAATAGGAGAGAATAAAAGGATTAGAATGAAGGAATTGGGGCTTCTGGTGTGATATAGAATGATAAAAAAAATGTATTGGGTCTGGATGAATACATGAAGGAGTCAGAGATGTAGTTAAATGGAGTTAGAATAGGAAGAACTGACGGAAGGGAAATAGGGCTAGAATTGTTATAAAGGATGCAAAAGATAGGGAGGATAGATTTAGAGGCAGAGATGAAAATGTAATGGGATAAGAAGACATAGTTTTGGGGTCCCTGGAGAGTTATAAAAGATGAAATTTAATAAACAATAGTATTATAGGCAAGAATACATGTGTGAGGGGCTTGTAGAATGGAGTGAGTTTGCAGTTAAAAGAGAGAATGACATGTTATGGATTCTGGGAAGGAAGGATGGAGGGTGAGTGATATGAGATAGAATTAGCTTTGATCTAGGGAATAAAAGATCGTGGCAAAGATGAGTAGTGTTGGTGGAGGGGCAAACCCTTAATAAGGATGAAAGCCGTAACTATGTAGGTTGGGTTAAATTGGGGGAATGATGGAAATATGTAGAAAGTACTAAGGTATATGTAGTACTGTAGTGAGTATGAGATGTAGAGAATTATGATAGAGGATTCCATCCTGCTAACAGAAATGAATGTGTCTTTCTGTTGGGGTACTGATGTGATCGAAAAAGTATAACGTAGAGCTGCTGAGAAAGAAGAAAGGGAATGTGGATAGAGTGTGCATATACAAGAGTGTTGATGAGATATGGATGGAAAGAGATGTGCATGACAGTGTAGTAACAAACATATTAAAGGTGGTAATCTCTTGTGCACCAATTGGAGGGCTACTCACTTTTCAATGCATTGCTGCAAAACAGATCAGAGAATCCTACACTCAGGTAGTCTGTTTCGTAGCATAGGTTGGAGCAATTTGTAGTCGTTCAATTTGTCCACGCAGGAGAATATATCACCTTAATGGGACTTAAGATTTTGTTGTCGAAACTGAAGCTTCCTCCAGACTGTACCACGAAACAGCACTTATACTGAAGTAGTCTGTTTCGTGGCATAGTTGTGAGGACTTTGTGGCCTTCACCTCTATGACAGCATTACAGGTCCCAGAATGGGATTTCCAGAATGCAAGAAAACTCTGAATTGATGATTGTGAACATTTGTGGATGGAAGAATTTAAGGAACATGGTTCACCTGGAACAATGGGGAACTTATTAGAAAATGTAATAATATTTATGGTAAAATGAAGAAAGGATTAAATACTGATGTAAGCATGCAGAGAGAGGTGACAAATACTGGGAGAGTGAATCAAGTGATCAAAGAATAGAATGAGACGAACGATATCAAATAGGAAAGAATGAATGAAGAGGAAGCACTGAATAAATAAAAGAATAATATTAGTAATAGTGAAAGCATGACTCAAGAGATAATTATAAGTGAAAGATTGACCATTAAAATACTGGCCTGTGAAAGAATGAAGGAAGGGATAACTAACAGTGAAATAATGAAACAGAAGATAGCTACTAATAGCCAATAATGATGGAATAGACAACAATTAATGTAAGAATGAGTCAGGGACTAACTGATTATATATAATATATGCTAGAGAACCTGTACAAAAATGAAGATGTGACAAGGATATTAATTGGCTGAAATAACTACATAAAACAGAGAACATCTGAAATTATCATAACTAAGATTTATTTGAGAAATGTTTTGTCTCAATCAAACTTGTTTACATACAACCTTCACGTTTACTTGAAACATGATTTATGACGTCACTTGAACAGTTTGTACTGATAGATTGTACTAAAGTAACTAAGCTGCTTATGAGATGGTAAAACAAAACCCAAGCACTGTGGAATCATGGAAGCAATCATTAGTTATTATAATTTCAGACGAGGTTCTGATGCTACTTTAATTATAGATTATTTCTCACTGAAGATTTATCACCTGTGTCATGTATGTCAAGTTTTCCCAGACCTGTATGAAATATTGTAGTGATCTATGATTTTAAATTCATGTACAGATTATTATATAAATATTTCTGCTAAACTTTCAAAATGCAGCATATACATTTTAGACATTAAGCTAAGAGAGGCACTGGATATTTTATGCCTTCATAAATTCTTGATAGCTTCTCGCCTCGCATGAAATCACACGATAAAAAATGCATAATAAAAAAAAGAGACGCATTTTCTATAAGCGTCATTTACTTGTGAAAAATAATGGATTGTAGAAAGAAAATGTTTATTGGCACCAACTGATCCGAGGAGGCCTAGTGTTGGGAGAGGGAGGGAGGGAACGATAATGGGAAGGGAGGGAGGAAAGGAGAGTAACAGGGAAGGGAGAGTATGGGGATGCTTGGTGGAGTGTGATGAGACGTGTTGGTACTTGAAGTGATGAGGATAGGCGGTGCGAGGTGTGAGTGAGGCGTGAGTTGATGGAAGGAACATCATCTGTGGTGGAGAAGGATGAGTACATGATGAGTGAGGCTAGGGTAGTCAAGAGACGAGCATGAGCAGAGCGGTAGTGGTGAAGAGAGCGACGTGATGAGAAGAGAGGTGGTGAAGAGAGTAAAGCGAAGAGAGGAGGAGTGAGTGGTAAGAGAGCAATGAACAGCTGAGAAGCTGCAAGGATGCAAATGAGAAGAGAGTAAGTATGGAGGAATAACTCAGAGACGAGTGGCATGAAGATAACTTAATTTATGTATTCATCTTGGAAATATCTTAGGGGTTAGCTCTGCTCATGAAATAGTGACAATCGAGATGTCTTACTTTCTTTAGAATTTTATATAATTTTTTGCATTTTGAGAACTGAATGGTAGAAATTAAATTTAATTATTCTTATTATTCAATTAACCTGTAATGAAAGCAGCTTACCTGGGAAGTGAAAGGCGGAGCAGAATTGAGTGGGAGATATGTGGAAGGAAGGAGACGAAGGGAAGCTCCGAGTGTGAGCGAGTGTGTGAGTGGGAGATGTGTAGAAGGAAGGAAGGAGACGAAGGGAGGCTGGCTCTGAGTTCCACCTTGTACACCATCAAGCAGAGAAACAGCTTCACCAGGCGCGGCATCTCTCCTCTCTCCCCCAACAGCACGCCGCCCTGGTCGGGGGCCCCAACGCTGTCAATTGCCCTCAGTGTCAGAAACTGTTCATGAATGGCGAGCAGCTGATGGAACACATGAAGTATACGCATAGGGATCCAAACGCCTCGGGAGTAGCAGGTTGGTAGCTCTTGAACGAACACACACTCACGCACACACACGCACAAACACCTTCATTTTTATAGGGAAGTTAGGACGTGTACCTGTAATGCCAATCTTTCCACCTAGCAGCACGCAGTCAACATGGGTGGGCTAAATCCCGTCCACTGCCCACACTGCGACAGATACTTCATGAGCGGCGAGGAGCTCATGATGCACATGAAGCAAGTGCACAGGGATCCCAATGCTTCTGGGGTCGGAGGTAACGAATGCATGGTATTGTTTATACGACGCACAGACGGACGGAAACGCACGAGTGCGGAAGGGATGAATCCCATCATGCAGATGAAGAGCTGCTGTATTTGAGTTGTGGTTTTGAGCATCAAGCCTCACCATAAACATTATGGTGATAACGATACAACAAATTACTAACCTAATCAGCTTTCCCATACTCACCATCTAAACCTATCCGCTCCTTGTATCTCCGTCCGTCTTACCGTCCAACCACCACTGAGTACCTCACCTCACTTCACCTCGGTGGTCAAGGACTAAGATGGTACTTCAATATGACCTGGAAGCTGGTGCAACGGAGTGTGTACATGAAATAATAACAAGTGATGATGGTACACTGGCAAGATACATCCTCACTATATTAATTAAAGAAGGAAATATAGTTTATCTAGGGCTACATTGTATTATCAAGTTAGATTATAAAGTTATAACTTACATATGAAGAATAAATTGTTAGGTTACCTTGTAATTGTATTAGGTACATTTACTCTTATGAATTGTTAAAGTTTTCACTTTTGAAATAATGTGAGAATAAAAATGGATATATGTGGACATAGTGGAAATATGGATGATTATAAAGATGGTCAACCCTTGCACACCGGCTTAAATCAATAATAAAACAGAACGGAAGGTTCACCCACTGTAAGAATATAATCAATAAAACTGGGCCATAGGTTAGTTATTCAAAGTCAGACTCCAGGCAATCAATGAACTGGACATTATAGTTGCAAGTAAGGCAGGGAATTCAGGGCCCAGAGCGAAAAAAACAGCGCAGTTCCTCATGAAAAAGTAACTAATTACGTACATTTTCTGTGGTTCTCGTCGAGCATCACAGAAAACGCGCAAAAATGCAGTAGGCCTAACTTTTGCCAAATGTACGGCTTGGAAACGCGCCAAAAAATGCAAAGAGTAAATTCCTTCCTCGGGGACGTCGGTGTGAAAGGGAAGACCAGACCTATATAAAGTAATTACAATGTGTGGTAGGAAGTATGTGAAGGCTAATATATGCCATTCTCCCCCCCTACCCCCAGCCAAGCGTCGCACAGCCTCCCATTCGTGTCCAGTGTGTGGCAAGCATTACGTCAATGAAGGAAGTCTCCGTAAACACTTGGCCTGTCATCCTGAGACCTCACAGTTCACTTCTTCTCTAAGGATGTGGCCGTGCTCCGTCTGTCATGCTGTGTTCACCCACGAATCTGGTTAGTAATGATGTCTGTCTCCCTGATCGCTTCCCCCCTCCCTCTCTCTCTCTCGCTCTTTTAAACTCTCACTCACTCTTTCCGCTCCGTTAGCCGCTTATTTCTATGCTCAAACTGAAATGCTTATTTTTTTCTGTATTTTTTCACGTAAATTATGTTATTTTTTATATATAATTTCCTCGCCATTATATCAATATACAGTATAGTTACCCCCATTTTTTCTTTTCATACAGTCTCCCCTGTCTTTCTGGTCGTCTGCTGGTGCGCATGCCCTGATTTTTTCTCAGTGTGCCAGCTCTCTGCAGTCATCAATATTGTCTAACTTAAATTTCCGGCTATTTGTATTATTTGTAGGTGTTTAAATGCCTTCATCTTTGACTGATCTATTTCATGTGTGTTTTGTGATGTGTCGTAAATTTCAATCATCATTATTGTTGCTTAACTTCGTGTTTTTTTAACGTTCGGTCGTTATTGATATTCTTGGCATTTTTTTCCTTCCATAGTTTCCATTAGTTTCGCTGTGTTTATTCTTCATTGAATTTTCCTACATTATATATCTAATTTTCATATATTGCCTGTAGTAATATTCTTCATTGGGATTAATAATTCTTTGTTTCCATTTTTATCTATCCGTCATTTTCATACTAGTAACGTTAATAACATTTTTATTATGGCAATGTAACTATCGTCTAAGTTTTTACATTATGTTGTATAAATTAATCTCTTTATATTTGCATTTTGTTTTGTTTTGTTATTTCTCTTTAATTCCTACTGTACGTGTTGTTTTAATTTCCATTTTAATTTACACTTTAATCACTCTAAAAATTCATCCACGTACTCCACATTCAGATTTATTATTTCATTATATAATTATCCATTAAGCAGTATAGTTTCTCTTACTTTTGAATATGCAAAAATTAATACAGTACGTTAAGTTCTCATATATATATATATATATATATATATATATATATATATATATATATATATATATATATTCCACTCTCCACAGTTAATAATAATTATTATTATTAGTAGTAGTAGTAAAAGTAATAGTAGAAGTGGTAGTAAACGTAGTAGTAGTAGTAACAAAAGTAGTTATAGTAGTAGTAGTAATTATTTTTGTTATAAATAATATTGCTAATTTTATATTTTTTGTTATGGTAGTAAGTTTATTAATATTAATTTTCATTATTATAATAATTGATATTATTATTATTATTATTATTATTATTATTGTTATTATTATTATTATTATTATTATTATTATTATTATTATTATTATTATTATTATTATTATTATGTTACTGTTTAAAATATAATAGTAATAATAATAATAATAATAATAATAATAATAGTAAACTAATAATTGTGATTTATATTAATAATGATAAAAATAATTATAATAATAATAGTGATGATAATAATAATAATTATAATAATAATAATAATAATAATAATAATAATTCATAAGTATTTTGACAAATAATAATTATAGTGAAAATATATTCATACCAGTTATCTTGCTATGGTTGTGTTGCTGATCATGACGTATGTTATATAGTTACCCATTAAAGGAGGTCATGTATTGTGGACAAAGTGGTTGTTCCTGGTTCCTCCAAAGTAGATCACAAAACAAAGTCACTCAGTATTCTTGCTATAAATTCATCATTGAAAATATGCTTCAGTTTTTCCAATTACTACTTTCACCCTCTGTTGAAACCTATATAAAATGGTTGTAATCTGTGTATATAATATTCTTTCATGAATCTTAATAATATGATGATCATCTTTAAAAAATCATACTTGTCGTAATGTAAATATAGGTTTAATAATTGCTAACCCTTGGTATCCACGTCTTTATATGGAAGGAGCTTGTTTCATGGCATGGTCAGGTGGAATCAGAAGGCTCCAATTTTCAAACACGATCACAGGGTTCTTAATACTGTTGTTGGTAATTCTTGAAATTTTTTACTCGATTTCGTATAAAATATACACCTTTAAGAAATGGGATTGTATTGGCCATTTTTCGAAACTGTTTCATTAAAGGGGGAACTCTCTTGTGATCGAATTAAAAGGTTACTGATATCTGCAAACTATGCCAGGGAACAAGTCAGTACCACAGGATATGAGAGGAGGATCTGTTTTGTATTATACTATGGAGGAATCAGACCACCTCTCAAGTCACGAACACAACTATAGGCCAGGGAGGAGAGCCAACCATTATGTCCTCCACTACCCTGTCCCATGCTGGCTGAAGGTTGTTTTGATTAGGAATAATGTGTTGAGTGTCGGGGAATGTGGATTATTACAGTAAAAATGCTTGTGTTGGAGTGAGTGTTTTTTTTTTTTTCGTACAGGCTACAGTGTTTTTTCATAGATACATTTAATACTCGTGTGGGTCACTCAATTTTCAATCACTCGGAAGCATCCCACTGACAACAAAGACGAGTGAATGTCACAATTTTTATATAGGTTCTGTAACCATAAATCATTATTAATTCACAAATTATAAATATGTCAAACCTTTTCCCGAGTTTATGTCGTTAATTAAAGATTATAAGTAAAGAATACTCTACAAATATAGTGGTTTGAAGAATCATAAGCCTGGGGGGAATGAATATGTAAAAACTTGTGAGAATGTGTGGAACCAAGTGTTGCAAAACACATTTTATCGATTAGGCTATAGTAGTGGTGGAGTAAATTGTTGTTGTTTTCCAGTCCAATACAATGTGTGTTTTTCTTGCAGGTCTACTGAACCACATGGAGCACATGCGCATGGACCCCAAGCATCAGTTTGCTGCGCAGTATGTGCTCTCGAGGGCTGCTGCTGAGCGACGCGAACGAGAAAGTATCTTGGGCTTGGCACAAGTTGGACTACAAGGAGGTGGCAACCACATGGGCATGGGTATGGGGATGGGCATGGGCATGGGAATGGGCATGGGGATGGGCATGCCACATCAAATGCAACATCATGCCGCCCAACACCAGACTGCACCCATGTCCATGGCGGCGTCCCCGTCCACACAGAGTGACGCCTCATCCAGGATGTCCACGCCTGCTGAGAAGCTAGAGACAGGGTTGGGTCGAATGCCCTCACCCACAGACACACTGCGTTCCATCACCTCCCACCACGATGTGATGAACCACATGCGCCCTCAGCCCACCGACAACATGCGGGCCATGATCAGCCAGAGCCAGGCTGAACTGGTCAAGTCCACCCTCACCTCACAGGCTGAAACTATCAGGAACGTTATGGCTTCCCAGGCTGAGGCTATCCGTAACCTCTCCAACCCCCATGGACATCCCTTGCCTCCCCAGCCTCAACAACCACCTCAGCAACAACAGCAGCAGCAACAACAACAACAGCAACAGCAGCAGCAACAACAGCAACAACAGCAGCAGCAGCAACAACAACAACAGCAGCAACAACAACAGCAGCAACAACCACCTCCTCAACAGCCAAGTGCTCTCCCTGTCCCTGAACCCATGGGATCACCCCAGCCAGATATGCGAGACATGCGTGACCCAAGGATGGGAGTGGCTGGTGGAATGGAGTCTGCCCTCCGCAGTGCCCAAGCAGAAGCGGCGCTGCGGCTGGTGAGTCACGAGGGCCGCCCTTCACCCCAACACCAAGGTGATATTCCTGATTCTATTCGCTTGCAAGAGATGCGCATGGAGCAGGCCCTGAGGCTGCATGGAGACCCTCGTGCCCTGGGTACCTCCCTGCCTGGCCCCCTGGGCTTCCCTCTTGCTCCTCCCCAACACCAGCCACAGCAACAGAGCGCCTGAAGTTACCCAAGCCTGCCCCCCGTGTGGGAGCAGCATCCTCCGCCACTCGCCCGTGCTAGTCCCCCGGTGAACGTGTCATGACTGTGTGTGTGACTGTCACAACGCCTCGGTTCCACCTTTGTTCTGTTGTGTTGTCGTATTTTTAGCTGTGATAAAGTGATGCAGTTCCTCACAGGAGCTCCGAGCGTATTAATTTAAACAATCACTTCTCTGTGTTAGTTACTTGAGTTGTTGTTGTTACGGTGGGTGGGTGAGCGTGGAGGACTTGGCAGGGTGGGCCGAGATGAGGCTCTGTGTCCCAACCCGTTCCGCCCTGCCCCGCCACCGTGCCGTCACGTCCCAGGCGCCCCCAAAGGTCGCCCTCCCGACAGTTCCTCACAGTTACTTTAAGTGCAATTTTAGGGACCAGCGGTGTGACACTCTATACCTACAGAGAAGCTACGTTGTGAGACCCTGTGGTGGTCCCAGATGTTCCTGGGACCCACAGGATGGCACGGGCCAGCCACCAACTACATCCCCAGGCTTAGTGGCCCTCATCTGACCCCATGCACGAGGCAGGCGCTCCTGTATACAATAAGTTCGTATTGCTTCCATGGCTTGACTTAACTGCAGTCAATGTGTACCTGTAATGATAACAGAAGTATCTTTATACAGTGTGTCGCATAATACTGCACTGTTATGGGTGCTCGCTAAGCTTTGCACAGCCCAGTGTAGAAAATTAAATAATAAAGGTCCTACTGCAAGCATACAATCAAACATGACCCCAATAGCAAATGGCCCGGTGGAGTGAGGACAGGGGTGAGGGGGGCTCCAACCACAGCAGCCCGTCCCTCCCCGCCCCACCCCGCCCCATGTAGGCTCATCACGGCCACCCACCCACCGCAACCTCCTGTGTCCAGTGGTGAAGGGGGCGGCAGCTCTCAAGGACCCAGAGGTAAGGTGACAGTTGAACCCTGCACCTTTGCTCCTTGTCATGAACCAAGAAGCCAAATACAAGCTCCTTAAGAGTTCCAGGTGTTGCAGATCTCCTCCAGTGGTCCCAGCAGTATCCTCGAGGTGTCCCAAGGGCCTTTGCAGTTTCCCAGGGGTCTGTGCATCCCCCCACGGGTTTTAGCGCCGCCCCCGCCCTCCATGCACACTTCCTCAGCTGCCAGTTGCTCACTCTAATGCGGTACAGCAGCGTGTGAACTGAACACCAGCCACTATACATCTGGGGACTTGACGTGTGTTTCTCAGAGCTGCGCAGGTGTCGTGATTTGAAAATGTAAAGCAAAACATAAACCTTAAGGACACAAGACTCCTCAGATGAGTTAGAAAAAAGAACATCATTGTTAAAAATATTGTATAGTAAGCTTAAGTTCATCGGGGTGGACATAGAAACCAGAGCGTGTGTAATTATTTAATAGAAAAAAAGAAAAATACTATGTTTATACCGTTTCACAATTTTTAAGTGTCAATTTTTCTGATTATGGTTCGTCTGCGCAATATTGTAATAAATGTACATTTTTCCAAATCAAGTAGCTTTGAAGGCAGTGTCAAGGGAAAGGCCTCTCTCTTCTCTCACACAATTTCATCTTCCCACTCTCTTTTTCTTTCTCTCTCTCTACCTCCCCTCCAAAAAATGACCCCATCCCCCAGTTCTCTCCAGCGTGTAGAGATAGTCCACATAGTCTAGCGTAGAGTCATGATTGTTGTACTCACTAATATCCTAATCTCAAAGGAAAAAACAAACCAAAAAATGAAAAAAATATGGGATGTAGAGATTGACTTATAGATATGAAATGATTTTTTTTGTTTCTAGTTTACTGTAGGCAAACCTATAAGGAGATTTATTTTATTTCATTCATAAATATTCATACTACTACCACCACCACCACCTTACCTTTTTATTTCAGTTTTATACTTTTGTTTGACTACTGTTCTCTCTGTGGTTACAATTCTTGGCCTTCAAAGCTTCCTGAGCCACCACCACCATAGTCCTCTGATGTTGACTGTTCCTGCAACCAGAGATTTTGACGTTGAAAAGAGGCCCTCCGTTTCCCCATGCATAGCCAACCAGCCATACTGATTCCTATACCCCTCTCTCTTTAAATGCTTCGATCATTATCTCATCTTCATCGCCACGTCTCTTCTTCCTTCATCTCCATCGCCACTTCTCTTCTTCCCTCATCTCCATCACCATTTCTTTTCTTCCATCATCTCCATCACTACTTCTCTTCTACATCATCTCTCTTCTTCTCTGCATCACCATCTCTCTTCTTCCCTCATCTCCATCACTACTTCTCTTCTTCATCATCTCACTTCTTCCCTCATCTCCATCACTACTTCTCTTCTTCATCATCTCACTTCTTCCCTCATCTCCATCACCACCTCTCTTCTTCCCTCATCTCCATCACCATTTCTCTTCTTCCCTCATCTCCATCACCATCTCTCTTCTTTCCTCATCTCCATCACCATCTCTCTTCTTCCTTCTTTGCATCACCATCTCTCTTCTCCCTTCTCTGAGTCATCCACGTCAACACATTTCCTTTTTAATTCTCTCAGTTCATTGCCTCTCATGACCACCTTCCTTCTACTACCTCTCAATTCCTTCTCTCTCTCTCTGATTTCACCTTAGCACCGTCGATCCGTTATCCAATTCTCCACTCCTGTTTTATACTTCCCCTTTTTACTCCCTTTCCTGGTTCCTTTTCCCAGTTATAACCTCGTTCCTTTATTCCTTCTTCCCATTTCTTTCCTACACTACCTTACCTTACCTCTCCTTACTCCCTTACATTACAGCCACAAGAAGGTAAAAGGGAAAAGATGTAGGCGAATTGCAGGCAAAATGTTTCCTCCAAACTGACAAAAAATTATCAATATTGAGGTATTCCTTCTATTAGAACAGTTTGTTGGAATTAAGTGCCTAAAATTTGTCGACATTATCTTTCCATCTGACATTGTTTGAGGATGTAAATAAATTAAACAAAATTACTGCTACTACTACTACTACTACTACTACTACTACTACTACTACTACTACTACTACTACTACTACTATTACTACTATTACTACTACTACTACTACTATTACTACTACTACTACTACTACTATTACTATTTATGTACGACAGTGTCACTCCTTCTGTCATCTTTAATCATCCGCCAACACTATAGCTCTTTACTCTCATCCCTTTAATCCTCTGAAGCACCATCCTACCCTTAACATTCTTAGAAATACGGTGTCCCAGAAGAATGGAATCATGGGAAACGTACGGTAACGAAAGAAAAAATACAGAAATAATTCAATTGTGTTTGCATACTCTGTGGTTGCAGACTTATAAACATACTAGGACACCAAGTATTTTATACCATCTTATAACCACTTTAATCACTAAATGGCACTATTCTTTTCTTTCCTCACTCAGAGTTTTACAAATAATTGAAGCTTTTATTTTTAATGTCCTTGTTGTCTCTCCTCAGTCCTTTTGCACTTTGCTCGATAATATATCTTCATCTTAATCGGCTCCTCATCCTTCAGTACACTTACTTACTTAACAACTTACAGCAATCTAACCTAACCTAACCTAACCTAACCTAACCAAGCTCAGCCTTGCTTAACCTAAGTAATTCAGATTTCCTTTTTACTCACGCATTCTACAGTACTTTAGTCTGTTATCATTGGTTGCACAGTTATTTGTTTAAGGTGTTATTCATAATGTTTTGATTTGTTTTGTAAAAGTTTATGTGTATGTATGAGTTTATAATTATCAATGTGGACATCAATAATCCATGGTTACACTTTTCTCTACGACGAAAAATGTTTCTCATGGTTACCCCTATCTTAGCTTTGTATACATCCGTTTTCTTCAGTGTCCCGTTTCCTTATTATGTTTTGTTATAAGGATAATAATGTTTTTTTTTTTTTTTTTTTTTTATCGGCAAAAAAAGCTTAGCTTATTTAACAATATTTATCAATCTGTAGTATCTATACGGTCACTGCTGCATAGTATTTATAATTAATGGGGTCACTAGTTGTGGGCAAAATGGAAGGCTTCTGATTTTTACAGCTAAGAGGAATCAATTACCTTCCAAATCGTCCATAACTATTTACCTTCTTAATTGGTTCATTTATATTTGTGGGACAGTTGGAGAGTAAATTGATTCCTCCAAACTATGTTACAAAACAAGTCACCTTCTCCTCTGCTGATGTATTCTGTTTCCTCGTATAGTTTGAAGAAATCAATAATGTTCCAATTCGCCCAAACCAGACTGCCCACAAAATACGGAATATACCTGTATCCGTAAGCCATCACCATGTTTATACTACTCAGATGTTTACTTTTAGCCCAAGATGACCTTCTCCGCTCGATTTGAAGTACTTTGTTAATATTATTACTGAAATGTTTTAACCTACATTTTTTTTAAAGATCATCTTGATTTTTATTACATGCATTTTAATCCAATGGTTTTTTTTTGTGTTTCTTTTTAAAAATGTGTAATTATCACATTATTGAAGCAACAGTTCCTCCCCACTACTGAATTCAGCTACCACTTGCATTTCCCAAAGCACATACATACCACAAGATAATGAATGACCTTCCACTTTACACACCAACAGACCAGCTGCTCCCCCACTCCCCAACACACACACACACACACACACACACTGCTTTGGACATGCTTGCTTTTCACTATCTATTTCCAAGCACTACCACCTGTTACTACATTCACCACCTACAACCCAATCCCATTACTGTACATGCATCCACCTTGCAACCACTTACAGCCACCCACCACCCACTATACACCCCCCCGACACCCCCCCGACACCCCCCCCAGGCCACCAGCAAACTCACTCCAAGGTCCATAGAGTTTACCGATATCTCCACCGGTATCAGGAATATTAAACACAAAGGATAATACAAGTTCCTAGTGAATATCCTAATGAATATCAACTTGTTGTTTGACCATTCTTATGGGTTCATTATTTCTCTATTATTCTTAGTTTTATCCGGATTGTACACTTTAGATTCCACAAAGGTATCTCGTTTTGTAAATTCAACTCTTTCTGTTGGTCTAAGAAAGATATATAGATATTTATATACATATATATTTACCCCTCCCCGTGGCCCTCCCTGTGGGTGGGTGGACAGTCATGCCAACCCACCCACAGATCCGGCCGGGGCCAGACTGACACAGCCGCCAGAGTCTCCACTCAGTTTGTTGAGCTCACAGCGTCCTCAAGGATGACTCATTAGTTTGCTGTTATACCGACGCCTTCACAGTTCCTCCGTGTGCCGCACACCGACCATCACTCCACTGCTAGACCAACCCAGCTCTACCTTCACCTGCCTCGTCATCTGATCCAGATTACACTGCTCCGCCACCACACGAGTGCGGGGTTGATCTTCCCTCACCTTACCTTATCGCCCAGTAATTTCAGTACAGTATTTGTAGTGCCAGTGCATCCCCCCCCCCATTCCCTTCCCCTTCCCCTTCCCAGCTCACTCACGCCCGGCTCTGCTCCCTACTGACAACACGGAGCGGTTCCCCGGCCGCTGCCGTGACCTTCTGCGTGTGTGAGCCTCAGTGGCGGCTGGCGGCGGCGTGGCGGCGTGGCGGCCCTGCAGGTCTCAGGCCGCCCCGGGGGACCCGACGTAGCACCTGCTGTGGGCGGGCGCACACCGGTTGCCTTGCCCATATACCTCACGCCACCGCCGCAGCTGGCCCACCCCCGGCGCCGCCCTCACCAGCCGCCACGCAGCCCCTGCCACGCCTGCACTGCTGGACTGACAGCCAGCGACCTCGCTAGGTCGACCAGTGGATTATGTCCATCAAAATGGCCAGATATGAGTTACATGTATATTTTACAATGGTGTCTAAAGACATAATAATGCACACGTCCCAGCCATCTTCTTTGTACTATTGTATGAATTATCAATAAGTAGTGTTGGATAGACTGTTGTTGTCATGTTGTCGTCTTTATAAAGTACTAAGGGTCGGGCAGTGTTGGTCCTGCCGCAGCCTAGGACTGAACACCTGCAGCCGCCCGCCCGCACCCAATCCGGAGGGGCACCACCCCATCCATTTTCTATGGCGCTGCTACACCGGCAGGTGTGGCGGGGGCGGGGGGCGGCGGCGGGCGCGGGCGTGGCCATGCAACAGCTGGCCACACCCACTCGGCATGTTCTGCTCGCTCAGGCTTCAATGGTTTTGTTCCGTTTCTTGTCCTACTATGTAGTTAACAAATGTTCATGTGTTAGATGTAGTGTGGGGAAATTAAATACATAAATAAAAATATTGTCAAACTCTGAACCAAGCCCGTGTTCACTGATGAGACATTGGTGATGCAGGCTCGAGGGTGACTTGGTTCAAGGGTGAAGCTCTGCCGTGTCAGTTTAGGCAAGCTGGGTGAGACCAGGTAAGGTCCAGCCCAAGGGAACCATTATTTTCACTAAAGTATATATTGTTCACAATTTAAAGATGATCATCATTAAACAATTTAAAATGTTCATTATTATTATAATTATTATATTGTAAATCATTCTCATGGTATTATCGTTATAATTACTGATTCTTATGATTACTGTGCTTATGAAAGTAATGTTCATAATAACGAATCAGCATTATGGAATTCATGAAGCTTCCCTAAACGGCGCTCTCTTTACCTTTGTCCGTGGTACTGAGTGTGTAGGTACTGCAGTAACAATAAACACTTGTCAAACAGGAACATAGCATTTATTATTCTTTTCCCTAATATTGATAGTGCTAGTGTCATGGTCCATAATAGTTCAGATACTTCCATCTATTTTGTTTGAGTCAGAGTCCTGAGTGAACTACTAACACGTGGTTTAATGATACTTGCTGGTTGTTATGTGTTTCCATATGGTGAATTTGATACATTGGTACAGCTGCTCCCAGGTCTTCAACGTTTAATGAAAATCATAAGAGTTGCTATTCTCATTATACCACAGTCAATAGTCTAGATATAAAACTAAATGTATCCTATAATAGTAGCGAAATCTAAAATGCTGCCTTTGAGACTGAAGTGAAATGGATGGGAGATGTGGCAGGTTTACTGGGAAAGTTGCCAATTGCCAGATATTCCAAGTTAATCATGTGGCCAGTATGTGTGTAGTTGGCAAACAGGTGAGATGTTTTTCCTTGTGCTTCCATGGTCTTCCAACCCTTCGTTCATCTTCAGTCCAATCGCCTACCTCCTGTCTAACAACGGTGGACAAAGTTGATGTTGGAGAGGAACACAGGATATCTAAAGGTAAATAATGGTAAGCATCTTTGAGTCTACAGTGAGTAAGGAGATTGGGAAGCAGTTTAACTAGTGTGGTACTTGTGAATCACTCAACATCTCCAAGCTTCACTCAATAAACTCGTGACTTTGCAAGTGTGACAGTACTGACAGCCTACTAATATCACTATAGGTTGACGTATAAAAATGTCTCCGGCTACCTCTACTTCAAAATTAGTTGCGACGGGAGCCTCGAGGAAATAGTCGTTCTGGCATAACGTAGTTGGGAATTCTATATGATTTAATGGGGAGTTAACGACGAGTAACATTGATTCCAAAGTCATAATGAAACAAGCAAACTCACTTGGTTCTTTCAAAGTAAAAAATGGCGCAAGAAAACTAGATTTGGGCCCTTGCAATGTTGACTCCTAACATTTCTTAGTTATCGTTCATTCATGGCGAAGACTAGAGCCGGCAATGTTTTGATATAATAATATAGACTTTTATACATCAAGAAAAGGAATATCGTCAACTACTTCCATTTGGAGAGGTCAGTATTACAACCATACGATGAAGTGCAAACTCTGAGATTACAGTCCCTAATTATTATTATTTAGGAGTCTTAAAGATGAAACAGGGATAATTGTTCCAGTGTTAGTCCTCCCTGGATGTTAGAGCTCACTGTTTGACTCTCAGAATCAAAATCCAATATTCACCCAAAACGAATCACGAACATTATGAAGGTAGGGTACCAATATATACTTTTGGTACAATGAAGACTACTGATTCCTCCAAACTGTGCGAAGACACACACCAAATTCACTAAATTAAAGTTCCCTAGTTTATTTGTCAGAGGAGAATATTGTTGCGTAATTTTACCATCATTGCAGAGTATTACCTCCATTCTGCTGATTTTAAATTTGATATTAAAAGAGGTTACTGGTGTCTTTCGTATATATTTTTGTATTCTGGGCTAGTATGTATCATGACCGAGTCACACGTGGTGTATTTTTCGTGGCTGCTGCACCTGATCAACAATGCGCCACCAGTTTTTGCAAGTAGTGTCCCGCCACACCAGATATTTTTCTTCTCCCTTGTTTGATTATTCATATTTGACATGTCGAAACAAAATACACGTCCACAGGGATTGAGAAGTCGTGGTTTCGCTTAAAACACCAGTAAAGTCTTAGTTATGTAACCTACTCTGTTTGTAGGTGTGATAGTTTAACAATAAGAAGTTAGATATTTGTATGTTAACCTTCCATTGTTTACCAAGCCGATAGTAAGGAAAAGTAATTAAATTCAACTTCACGGCGAGAGGAAAGTACTTTATTATTATTTATTGTATTATGTCGTAACTTGGATATAGGATTATCGATTGGAGTTAAGATTACGGTACAGTCACGAGTCACTATAAGTATCCACATGTCTGCTTCGAAGAGTCTGATGGAGTATTATTTAAGCGAGCTCCATCAAGTATGAGACTGGTTGGATAAGCGTTGTAATTGGTTCACTGGTATGTCATGATTGTAATGCTAAACTTCAACAAGACCTTGTATACTTATTAAAAGGAGATTCTCTTAGTAAATTCGAAGGCCACTGATTCCTCCAAACTATACCATGAAACAGATTACCTTCATGTTACTAATAGGGATCTGTTTAGTGACATAGTTTGGAGGAAACAGAGACCTTCCAATTCACCAACAAATGAATCTCCCCTCAAGGTTGGTGACAGTATGCAAAAATATCCGTTGTGTTGATGATGGCGTTGAACCGGTACGACGGCTCTATTGTTTGTCTAAGGAGGTATCGTACTGGTACCACGCCATCGAATGAGCTTGCATACGGCCCTCTATCCTATTATGTACTACCATAAGGTAACATTTGGGTATTCATAAAATGTGTAAGACTTTGCTACTGTACGAGTGTAATATTTGACTTACATGTGAAGAGTTGTGGATCAAGTTAACTAGTATAGAGCTAACTAAACTTCCCATCTTTATCAAAGCAAACGTAACCCGTCTCCCAGACCAAATTTACAGGAAAGGGAAGGTTCTGCAGGGAGTCATTATTAAAACAGTGATCTTTGGCAAACAGAAATCATTACTTGAGGAGAACTAGGACTAGGCTGTAGGAGTGATGAAAAGCAGATTGTAACCCTTATGCCAGCATTATACTCTGTGCTGTGTTGGTGCTGGAGAAAAAGGATAGAATTTGAGTTTGTTGCCGCCTGAAATTTTTGCCGTTAGCAACAGGACTCTTCGCTGTTGACACTGCCTCCCCGGGAAATATTTCACGAACGTCAGCATTCTTTTTCGGCAGGCGCATCCAAAAACGTTCAGATTTTACGTGCTTTGGTTTTTACTGGTTTGTGTGTGTGTTTTTTTTTTTTTTTTAGCTCGAGAGGTACAATTTCATAATCATTTGCTAGTGTTGGGCGTTTCTCGGGATAAACACAGCCGCAGCCAACATCACACTAGATGCTACATACAGATACAGAAACACAGCCGGGCTTTTTACATAAACTCCCAAGCATTTCAATTTCATTTAAAGAGAAGTAAACTTTTGATAAAAGTGTGTATCCACATCCTTGTGTTCAAGCTGAAACCATACTCAGAACTGTTGCAAACCTAAGTCCATTGCACATTTGTTAAATATGCCGTAAGTTATCAGATGAAGCACATAATCACCAAGGATATAAAAATCATAAGTGTTCATAACTTGAAGGTATAATATCGAGAGTAAATAGAGAGACTTTATTATATAATAAAGTAAAATCATTCAGTTTGTTTAGGTAGCTAGAAACAGATAATAGGGCAATTTTAACTATATTCGACGAACACAGTCTACAACCATGCTCTTTCTAGAGTCAATTTCCATCCTACTGAGTCCTGTGGTCACTTTTGCTTCTCATCTCCCCGGCAGGTTTCCATGAGTTTGGGATACCCCATGAATCTGAATCAAGTACTGCTGGCTCCCAAGAATATTAAGGGCTGAGTAAAGATATTCGGGATAGACCAAGTTTTAGAGAGCAGGTCACTGTCAGAAATCTGGAGTATAGAGGCAGAAGTTGCAGTCGTGAGCCCAAGTGGAGAATTTGGACTTCCAGCTTCCATTTGTAAACACTCACCGTGGACACAAATCTGAAATATAGGTTAAATGATTATTGATCAATCGATTTATATTGGGCACCGCAACAGAGGTCATAATTATAGCGGCAGGAGAAGGTAGTACAGAGGAGAGCAGGAAGGATATAGAAAGAAAAAGACAAAGTTTAACTAAAAGCTAGTGGCCGGGGTCGAAGGGGCGTCAAAACCCTTAAGCATTGCCTAAATCACTAAGACAATATGAGGGTTTTATTAAGCGATGTAATCAATTTAAAATGACCTGATATAGCAAGTTAACCATCATCTTCCATTAGACTCATTCCCATTACATTACTGTAAAGTTGTAAATAAGTAAAGACTAACTTAAGGGAATAATGTCTTATAACTGTGTACAAAACTAAAGAATTAGCCAATGAAGCACATTCACAAAATTCATCGAAATTGCTAATAAGAGGCGTTTGTGGATATATCTGGTCCTGTAGTTAAGTGACCAACCACCACCACCCTAGTTCTTTCATCGACTTGGGATGCTGTGAACTCATGCGTAACACCAGCTGGTTTGCGTGAAACAATTGAAAAAGAAAGTTTGATTGAGTTTCAATAGCACGAACAAAACACCTGGTTAGTAAGTGCTCAAATTGTAGGGCTACTGATTCTGCAAAGTTAGCCAGTAAACATAATATTACCTCATTATACGAGTAGGGGAACAGTTTTGTAGCATATTTTCAGATACAAGAAATGGCAGCTGTGTTGACAATATTATGGAAAAGTGATACTAATTGTGTTTGAAAAGTGATAAAATGGGTAGCTGTTACAAAAGATGTCCTCAACCAATCCATTCATCAAGACCAAGAAAGTCACTAAGTTCAACACAGCCTCTTCATGGCCATCTCTGAGTTTTTCTTTGTTAGCATAGGGGTGGTTCATTCAGTGAAAAGTGATGCTCCGGTAACTGTATATTTATAGAGTACGCATCTCTTGTGATGCTTTCAGGACACTTGCTGCCCGACCCACTGACTCACTCCCGGGACCATTCAACATGAGCTGGTGGATACAGAGAGCCAAAGGAAGGTCGATCAAGAGGCCAGTAGTAGCAGTCGCAAGGCCATCAAGAGGCAGAGGAGGGTCATTCAAGAGGCCAGAAGAACCAGCCATGCACTGGGCTTGGTATCAAGAGGGTCAGGATGAAAGATAAACCACAGGCCATAGCTGGTAAGGGATCAATACAAATATTTGAGTTTGTTTGGTGTGCGACAAGATAAAAATTAGAGGAAATTTTGAATTGGGTAGATGCAACAGTAATTTAAATGCATTACTACCTAGTTTGTTGGTGATGTGTATAAGTACTTTAGTTATTAAAAATGTTAGAGCATAGTTAAATGTTGATAATACATTGTGCAGATATAAATGTTGTTTTCATCATATGGTTTTATTGAAGTAAACTTTAATCAGCCTTGCCCTTGATCGTGAATGTAAAATCCCACAGTAAATTTAAGTTATTCAGTGGAAATGGTTTGCGATCGTAAAGATTGTCGCAGGATAGTAGAAACGGTTACAAATATCTAGCGTTGACATTAGAATTATATCTGAAATGGGTTTGAAAGGTAAGAAAGTCTGAATATCCCCATTTACTTGTAGGGTGTGACGAGTGGAAAGAGCGAAGCATCACCAATGTTATAGGAAGACACTTCAAAAGGTAAAGCACGTAGGATTTGTATAGTATGAATTCCGTTTGCGACACATATGTGCTGTAATTACTATGGACCGTACAAGTTTCTGAATTAAAGCAATGCTGGTATGTTGTATTGCAGACCTTCAAAATACATGAAAGGTTAACAAGGACGACGACGTGCATGATCTCTGGGAGTCCTCTTCCTGACAAAGAAACTTACTTGCTTTGAGAAGGTAAAGTGTACGGAGTGGCATCGGTTTTATGTAAAGTGGTTACATAACTGAGGAAAATTTGTTACTGCAGGGGAAAAAAATGACATGCCCTCAAATTCGGTATTCCGTACAGATCCAAGGATGCACTGTAGGATGACGTGCCTGGTGTCTGTCCTCTACTTGAACAAGAAATATACACTTTGTTTCAGGTGATGATGATGCGTTTAGGGTTTATATAAAGTTGTTACATAAGTGAATAAATGTAAATGAGGATAAGTTTATAGTGTAGCGGAAAAAATATCGACTAGTTCTGAAACTGTATTGAAATCTCCTACAGATCCAGGATGAGGGGAAGGAAGAGATAAAAACCCAATGGAGGAGGATATGAATGGTGTCTGTGAGTAATGTTCCTGAGCATGAAATGCACAGTTAATATTAAGTGGCTTTGGTTTCGTGTAAGAATATTATACAGATAAATGTGAGGATAGCTATAGTGCAGTTGAGAAAAATAAATGAATGCCTCGTACTCATCATTGATATCCCTTACAGTAAGCACCTACTGGGGGATGATTCGAGTATGAGGACAGATTGAAGGACTACCAGAGCATTAACCATCTCGGAGGAACAAGAGGATCATGTGTCTATTGGAAATGTGCGTCGCGTCATCTTCCACACCAATACACACTTGCCCTGATAAGGTGAAGTATCTCAAGTGGCTTTGGTTTCATGTAAAGATGTAATACTAATGAAAAGAAGTTGATAGTAAGGATTATAAGATAGGTGTTGAAAGTAATGATATATTTTCCGTATAAATCCAGTATGCAGAGGACCCAATGGAGGATTACTAGATGAAGGACCCATTGAAGACTACTACATGATTGACAAAGCCCGAGGAACAAGAGTCCTCGTGTTCATCCAAAATATTTCAAGGAACAGGACAGCATTATTTTTGTTATTTGTTGATGTGTTTATTAATACTAAAGTTGCTTTGCAGGAACATGAATTCTTGGATTGTCTCACAGTAGCCTTGGTAACCCCCTCCTAGATCCCGTAATTCCCAATATCAGGTAACATATAAAGCAACTTGTATGGTTCTCTAGAATGAACGAATAGTAATTATTTATAAGTATTATTGTGAATGTAATGCTTTTCATATATATAAAATGTTTATGAAGGCTATGTTCGAAAAGAAATATACATTATGAGATTTAAATGTGAAAGTTTGGAATAACTAATCATTTCCAAACTATTGCAGGGGTTCTGTACCATCACAGGAATTGAGGAGACGAACGCTATACTACCTTGTCACTGCAAGAACCAAGACTGAGTTGCAATATAGAATGTTTAATTAGTTAGCAAAGTATATGACCATTTATACTCGAAATTGTATTATTACACAACTTAGTACTATTTTGATCTGGAAAATGTACACTAATGAAAGTTGTGTAACAGGAAAGGAAAAGTAATAAAATGTGACCTTTATTAAAGCTTCGTAAATACAGTATGTGTAAGTGATACTAGACTAGTTACTACATACCAATATAAAGAAAAACACCATTCGATATATAGTTAACGTAATGCATGCAAAAATGAATAGGCAAAATATAATAGTGATAAATTATATCGTTAAAATAATATGAGAGAAACCCCTAAAAATGATGGAAACGAGAAACAGAAAACTGCGCAGCAAAGAAAATGTTGGGTCACCAAGGGCAACTAAAGCAGAAGTTGATATATATATTCGATTACGTGCTTGAATGTATGAGTATTTTCAAACCCCTTCCCTCGCCGTGTAAAGGTACAGTCGTGGTCAAATATAATTCATAGGGGTAACTTACGTAAGAGTTTGCCAGCTTCCCTCTCTTCCTTAGACGATAACCTTTTCAATAAATAAGTTAACTACCATCTTGTATTAAATTAAAACTGCGTTAACTACCATCTTTTAATTTAATACAAGCAGCTACGCACCATTTAAAACAATATCATATGTGAACGTGAAAACATTACAGTAAATTGTTCGAGATGTAATATTCTTCAGGTATTTATATTAACTATTTGCCATATTCGATGGCAGAGGAGTCACGTGATATGTGGGGGTGTAGTCTAGATAAAGAGGACGGCCATGACGATACATAACATTGTTGGACGAGGCTAGTTTTGTTACAGAGGCTGAAATGCCAGTCCAATAATTGCTCTTTATGAAAGACTATTGGTAAGGGCTTTATTATATTACCAGTACTGTAATTTATTGTGACCACATGCTTGGCTCACTGACTGCAAGGTTTTCCCATCTTGTAATCCTGTCTGCATTGTTTTGAGCACAATATGCCTGACAAACACATGTCATGATCAACAGACTTGAGCAAATGCTTATCTTGTAGTGGGGTATCTTCAGAATTTGTGATTTGGTACCGACACTGTTTCAGGCTAACTGGTGATCACAGCATCCTCAGGAGGCAAAGAACTTTTCTAGCATATCTTGATTTAACTTGTGTGTCCGAATGTACAGTTGCCTCAAGGTATTCCTTTACTCCCTCTTTTGTGTCTGGAGTAGATGTGGCGGAGTAGTTACTAGAGTAACATTTAGGAATGACACCAATCCCCTGTTCGCCATGCACTCCACATCCACCGCAGGGGGTAAACAAATACCTTCAGACAACTGTACGTTACACCATATTTATCTCTCAGCATTTCATGTACTTGGTGTAAACACTTTTAAAGATATTATTTCACATTTTGAAAGATATTTCTTAAATTTGACTATGTTTAAGAGAGACAGTTTGTGTAGTTAGATGTGGCCACACTTACATTTCCATCAAAATTACACTACAGAGGTCAGGCAGTTGGTACACCTGACCAGAGAGAAGGGTTGCTGCTGCATTTGTGGATGGTAGTGGGTTTGTCATTCTTAGTTGATAAAAAAAGTTACCAAGGCAAGAGTAGTTTTACCTATCCAATATAGTAACTTCTTGTCGAGCTTTCATGCAGTGATGTCTAAGAAACCGGTGGGGAAAATTATCTCGATTTCAGTGCTCTGTATCTATATAGTATTTGTCTCTGTATATTTGCCTCTCTTTATATCTGTATATAAACCTGATTCTGTATATTTATCATCTACATCTCTGATATCTGTATAATATAATCTCTCAAAACTACAGGGATATTTTTTGCCAAACTTTATAACATTTGGATTTCATCTTCGTACCTTTAGCACACTCAAATCTACAAACCACTCTTATTTTTAATTCGAAGAGAGTCCGGAAATCACCCACGCATAAATTCACACAAAATATTATTAAAAAAAAAAAACTAAAAATAAATTTTCTGGCATATCAAAGTAGAGATATGCTACTTTAATACAAGTGGATGGCTAAACTCTTACGTTCCACGTAGGACAACCTTGGACCCCCCACGGGGCCCGAAGGCCCCACGGGGGTCCTCAGGCGCCTATCGGGAACTGGCAGAGTTAATACTTCCCCCCTTATGAATGCCATCAGGGGGAAGGGGGTTCCTTCATGGTGTAAGGAGGGACACCCCACGCACCAGTGCTGTCCGCTATATGAGCTGGACCATCCATCCATTGGAATAGATGTGCACTGGTGCGTCCAGACCACTCCATGGAGTACCTTGGGTGGCACACACTACATCCTGCAAGTACAGTCACCAGCATAAGTTTCTTTACTCCCCTGGCGAGAGTGAGGTCGAAGTTGTTGTTGGAGATGGACCACACCAACATAAATGGACCAGTTCATAATGCTTCACATGTCTTTAGAGCTGTTCACTTACTTGAATCCAACAACTTTAACCTCGGCACGATTTACTGACTCCGTGTTCCTTTACATGGGATCATCAGCTACCTCACTTCACAAGTACCTGAAACACACAAAACGAGTACATTAGTCTTCCCAAATGGACACCTCCTTCCATATATACTTATATCCGGACTATTAATAAATACTAAAGGCTCTTACTGCATCATTTGTAGGGACTTGAGCCATCGTGTAGTTACTTTGTCTCTCAGTGTACCAGTTTCCCACTCCACAAATACCTGAAACATTTCATAAATACCATTACACTATTAACAAGTGCATAAATTATTGACAAATACTTCACAACGAATTCTTGCTTTCTTTTTTTTTTACATCAACCTCGGGACTATAGGCTGTTAGAAGGCCGTTAACTCTTGCGAGGCAGAGATATTTTTGGTTGTCGCACTAGACGAGACAGTGGAGCTTCGTAGTTATGTTGGTAGCTTCTCTTCTGCCCCACTAGATGACTACACTTTATATACAAGTCACTATCAGGAGAGGGCAGCTACATCGTCACTCACAGCATCTTGGAATATGTTTGGGCATCATCCATGTTACGAGTTCATGACGATATAGGGTGTATTTTCTTTACGTGTCACCGTAGCCAGGATACTTGAACAGCAAGAACCATCAGATCGGAATAAAACCCAGACCATCGGAATAAAACCCAGACGTTTTTGCCGTGGACACGAACCTGGGGCATTGAAGTCTGCAGTCCGTCCAAAACATTGTAGAAGGACTTGAGCCATTGCCTTGGTACTTAGTTTGTAATTAGAGTCCACTTCCCTCATAACGCATATAAACCAAAGGAAATTACTAAAAAAAGAAAAAAACTGCCCTTCACCTCCCCTCTACCCAACACACATTCCTTCAAGTTGTCGCTGGTTGTAATATGAACGAAACTTCATAATTAAACCAGCGACGACTTTAAGCAGGGAGGGGGAAGTGTAGGATAGTTTTTAGACAAGTGCCAATGAAGGCGATATTTTCCTCTGGTTTGTACGCCTTATGAGTACCTGCCGACTCGGTCCATAAGTACCTGAAACAGACAAAAGTAAAACTATTAATGAATCACAGGTAGGAAAGGAGGAAGCAAAATTAGAGCTTAAGACTAACTGGAAGGGAGGGTATGGGAAGCATCAAAATAACATTAACACAGCGTGGAATGAGGAGACTAGTTAGGAATATACAAAGGGAAGAGTTTGTAAAAACAGAAATAGGGAGGGAGAGACAATATAGGGTAAATGGAGAAGGGGGGTGACATAGGTGACATACCAAACCACAGAGACATGTAGTGGAGGTATTAGACAACATATAGATAATGGCTCTAAAAATACTAGAGGGGGAGATATACTTTGAAGAGGATATTATAACTGATGAAAGTTTAAAAGTGCTTAATCAAATTAAAGAATAAGAAAGCAGCACGTCCTGATGGGATAAAGCCAGAATTGTACAAAGTATTTTTAGATAATAAGGTACTGATGACAACGCTAGTAGAAGTATTTAGACAGACATTAGATACTGGGGAAATACTCGAGGGATGGAAGGAGAGTGAAACAGTAATGATACCGAAAAAAAAAAGGTAAACTAATTTAGGCCAATTGCTCTAACAAACATAGGTTAGAAAGTATTTATCCATAGAAATAATTGGGTTAAGGAGAACCAAGCAGGCTTTACAGCAGGAGCAAAGATAGAGAATAATATTCTTATTTTGAGATAGTGTGGAGAAAACATTCCTGAATAAAAAAGAACTTATTGTAATTTCGTTTGACTTTGCGAGAGAGTTCGATAGTGTGAAGAGAGACTAAATGGTTGCTACACTGATAGACTATAAAATAAACGAGAAAATTATTGAAGTAGAAACAAAACTATATGAAGGGAACTTAAGGTAGAGTTTCCAGTTAGCAGTGGGATTAGAAAAGGATGCATGGGATCTACGACTGTTTAAACTAGTAACTTATAAAATTATGGAAAAATTAGGAGTTAGATAGAGGATATAAGGTTGAGAACTTCAACATAACATCGTTATTCTTCGCTGACGACGGTATGTTATTAGCAAGTACAGTGAAAGATGCTGAAAAGGTTATAGAACAAGTTATTAAAATAGGAAGGGAAAGAGGGTTAGAAATTAAAACAAACAACCTAATTATATTTAATAAGAGGAAGAAGCCAACTGAAGTAGCAGAAATTAAAGTTAGCAACACAGTGAAATACCTGGGGCGGGGCTAATGTTATAGACTTCACTAAAGAGTAAATAACGAAGCTGCAATGATTAGAAAATAGTGTAGGGAAAAAAATATTGGGAGCTCCTAGCTATACGTAAGCTGCAATAATGGGTGAAATTGGAATCGCGATCATGAAGGGTAGGATAATGGAGGGCAACTAAAATATTCAATAATTCACCAACAGTGTGTATTATTGTGTGAAGATGAAAAGGAAGACCTTATTAATTTCCTCTTACATTATGATGCCTACAACAAAGAAGTAAAAACATAATACTACAAAGCCCATATAACCAAAGTGAAAACATCATAATGGGGAGATTCCTTCTTGATGACCATTTAACAATAAATAAACAAATTACAAATTCTGGCAAACTAGAGAAAAGGTAAAAAGTTTAAGGGATAACCAATATAAAATAAGATCCAGACCGCAAAACGAATGAGAAACCCCATCAGGAAGTGCCTCTTCCAAGGCAAGACTTCCGCCATTAACCTGAACCTGTACAGCCCCGGACCGATCTCTGGACTAGATTTCATCGTATAATGTAAAATGCTCTCCGACTGGTCCTATGGTCAAACTGCGGTTCGAGATAAGGGAATCTTCTGTCAGTTTCTGTCTAGCTTAAACTCAGTTGTAAGGCAGGAGAGTCTGGGTTTGAATCGGGGCACTGTGGGGTTCTGGCGCTCCATTGCCGTTAATGCTTAGCGATGTAAGGATGATCATTACAGATGGGGAGTTAACCTCGTGAAAAGATTTCGATAACATTATTCAGGTAATTAGCATCGGTATTTACAGCCGCACCAGGCTCTGATTGATAACACCGACTACCTGACTGACCTTTACCCGATATATTAATTTAATAATAATGTTTCGTCTATACGTTAGAGCTAAATCAATATGTATTAATATAATTACCTATCGAATCTGATAATATAACATTGATTTTGAAAACAATTGTTCATCTACTCTTGCCCAATAATGTTATAATATCTATAGCATAATACAAATTACCTTGTAACTGACCTTTATCAAACCCAAGGACAACAAAATCTATATATACTCCTAAGAACTTAGCGCATAAACAATTTTTCAACATTACATGATATTACGCATAGAAATCCATGCATACATATACCAGGCTTTCATCTTCACACTGGAGGTAGCCCCGTCAAGTATCACACCATCCGAAACAAAATGCCCAAACTTAGGGTATATCACTCCAGAGTCTGACTGCTTTGCACTACGCATGATAAAAACAAAGTTCTAGATTAGTAAACGTCGAAATGCGAGCAAGAACAACCTTTACAAGCCATACTAGAATTAAATGAGCGCCTGAGGTATAACACTTAGGAGCAAGACAGTAAATTTTTATATAAACTTTAAAATCTCTCCTCCCAATTACTTGATCCCGCTTAAAAACAGACTATTAGCTATGGTACAGCCATGGCTGATAGTGCGACTGAACAGAGTTCGAAAAAGTGAGTCTTCTAAAGCTCTCTCAAAGTTGAAACTGGTTTGGAAAATTCACTTGTTCGAACTCTGTTCAGTTGCTCTATCAACACTCCTTGGACCCTGGTCCAGCACTTTCAGCCATGGCTGTACACACAAGTTAGTTCCGTCAGTAAAGTCAGTTCCGTCAGTCAGCCACAAAGCAACCGAATAACCCGCGGTTCGAACTACAACGCAACAGATGATTTACGGCGACTTGCGTTTAGTCATTCGAACCGCAGGCAGTTCACCGATTTTGTGGCCGGCCGAGAGAAAACTTTCGTTGATAGTTTTATGGAATCAGTTTAGAGATTCTCCAAAATAAACAGTATAGACTCGCGTAAGCGTCTCATTAAAAATTTTACACCATGTTTTGCCTGAAAAGCTTATGCTTATAAAAAGGCTGGCCTTGATGCATACATCAAAATATATGTAACTGCAATTAATTGGCTATTAATAAAGGTTTCAAATGTTTAAGATGTTTCTTCTTAGGAGGTTATCCATACAGTATTTTGATGGCTGCTCAAAAAATATCTTACAGTTAATTCGACCTCTACACTCTTTACTCAAGACTCAATACGATTTCTAATACAACTACATTTCCACTCCTGCATATATAGCATCATTGGAAATGGTTTGAGATTTTAATGTTTTTTTTTGCTAAAGATAGTGTATGAAAATTGGAGGCTTCCGATTCCTCCTGACCATGCCACGAAACGAGCATCTTCCTTAAAGGAGATGTTTCCTGGCTATATTTGGAGGACTCATTAACTCCAATCTACATCACAGGGTCCTAAATAAAGTCATAATACTGATTATAGGGTGTCATTTGATATTCATTTCAGTACCACCGTAAATTGAATCAATGTAGTCCCATTATATATTTCCTGCAGTTTCATTAGTGGGGGCATGGGAAGATTGTCTTAACTCCGGGGGTACTTAACTGGGAAATGATGAGAACACTCTCAACATTAAAAAAAAGCACAAAACACTCACCATCCTCCTTTTACAGGCGACACAACTCTGGTATTGTCTTCAACGGTGTGGAGTCTTCTGTGGAGTGGTGTAGTCGACTCCTTTATCGATAACTTTATTCCAGACTTTAACGAGGTTTATCATTTAATTATAATCTTGATATGCGCACCCTACACATGCTAAACGTAGAGGCAACACTTCCACTGCTATTAAAGGACCTGTGATCCTGTACGAGACCTGGTGGCTTCCGATTTCTCCGGACTATGCCACGAAACAAGCTACGTTAATGTATGTGGCGTTTCGTGGTAATATTTGAAGGACTCTTAATCTTCAGTTTCCCCGACTACATCACGGGGGTCCTTAAAGTCCCTTCCACACGAGGCAAAAGACGGCGGGCAGACACGGTTACCAATTTTGTGAGTGGGTGGTGGGCACAAGTGTCCAATTGCTGCCTTGGACCGTTTGATCTTGTAACACTGGTAAAAGGAGAGAGAATTTCACCGAGTTGACCGTGCCAGCCGTGTTTTTGCCTCGTGTCCAAGGGGCTTAAAGTTGTGTGTTCTAACGTTAAGGATAATTTTTCTTATATTCACGAGTTACAATTACCACTTCACTAATTTTCACTTGCATATTTTTTCGCCTTTGTAAAACAGATACTAAGATTTTGTTCTTCATCTTAGGAATGAAGATTAATCATTTTTAATAGAGGGACTTATAAATGAGCTTCGTTTTGCACCTTCGATCATTTTTTTCAAACCATCTTCCAGTTCACAGGCAACACTGAATATCAACATTCCCCATTCGAGAACCACTTTTCTTTGTAGTCATCGATTGCTTCAATTAGTTTTCTAACTTTCACTAAATATACTTTGGAGCAAACCATCTTTCACTTAAATGCCATCCTGAAAACACTAACTCTTGTTTTTATCAGGCATATTTTCTACACTTCACATTAGGATACAACAATTGAACACCATTTTAGTTCACTGGTATCCACGATTGTCTCATTTACAATTAAAAGTGCCACTGTAATGCAAGAGCTTATGGTACAGTCATGGTCAATAGTCCTGCAACACCTTTCAATGAGATGGCTTCGAAAAATGATCCGAAACTATAGCGGTTGGTCTCTGCTGCAATTTTGGTTCATAAGATTCAATTAAATGGCTCTTTTATTCACCAGGTTGCAGGGCTTTAGACCATGACTGTACATCTCAAAGCAGACCTCTTCCAAACGCTGAAACCACATCTTATTTCCGATAACTGAAATGAGAACCTGCAGAGTTTTAAAAATGCCCAAACCACCAAGATATATACAGGGTTCCGCTTTACATAATCTTATGAAATCAGATCGCTTGAAAAAGTTAAACTGCAACTTAATAACCGGTCTGTCGTTTCTGTATGATAAAGACAAGGACAATCCCGAACTGAATCAGTAACAAACAAAAGTAAAATTTACAATTCAATAAAAATTAGTTAGTAATAACAAGTCAGTAATAACCGAACCACTGCACCGTAAACTAAAGTAAGTGAGTGTAATACCAGTATAATATTGCAAAATATTCATGAAGTCTCCGAACCACTGCACTTAAAAAAGTTAAATAAAGTAAGACATCCATCAAGTCTCATTTAACAATAAAGAGTCGATCACAAGGAACAATAAAGAGTCGATCACAAGGAACAAAATTGACAGTTTACCAAAAGATTACGAATGGCAGACAGTTAAACGAACATCAATTACGTAAGAAAATATTACAGAAAAAAAATGAAAACAAAGCACACCGGGAGCAACAAAATTAATATGGGGTCTGGTTTACCTATTAATTACAAAATGAGCACAGTTAAATGGACACCAATTACGCACACAAATTACTATCCAACACGAAAAATCACCACTAAGAATACAAACCACGCCTGGAAAACCGTTCACCTTCACTGCCAAGAAGAAACTGATCCACTCCTCCCAATTCACTTCCCTCGTCACCTCGGCTCAAGTGTGTGTGTGTGTGTGTGTGTGTGTGTGTGTGTGTGTTTTTTTTTTTTTTTTTTTTTTTTTTTTTTTTTTTTTTATCAAAGATTTTAGCACTGGGAGAAGGATAGGCCACTCAATGTTATTTTGGTGTGGTTACTGTGGCTGGGTGGGACAGTGGCGCCTCTAGAAGACATGGGGAATCAACACTCCAGCTACCCGTGTAAGTCACAGGACCGCGACAACCAAAACTACCATAACAGTGGCCTATCCTTCTCCCAGTACTAGAAACCTTGTTGCTATGAAAAGAAGTCCATGACAAATTCCGCTTTCAATTCGCCTGGTGGAACTTCAAATCAGATTCGAAACACCACCAATGAGACACTCAGCACTGAAGTCAGGAGATATCAAGCTTAAGTTTTGCATTGGTTTCATTCGGTATCTCGCTAGTTGGATCTAGATCCAAAATATTACAACCAATAACGGTCGCTTGTAATGTAAGCCACCAGTTAAATACCGGCTGACGGTCAATTTCACAGTGTACAAGACTACTACTAAACTGTAATATGGGTTACAAATGGTATCTCTTTCGTTGTATCTCAGGGGTTTGGGCTGCCGGTCTATATAATTATAGCATGCATTGTGTGTGTTCTCAGTGTAAAATCGTCAAGCATTAGTCAGAATCCTTTGGTAAGGTTAGTAACAAAAATAATTTAGCCGTCTTTCACAGCCACTGGTTTCATGCTGATAAATACAGTCTCTCAAGCGTTAGTTACAATACAGTATAAATAGAAATGGATACAAAACTCGTGAGAAGGTTCAGGCAGACAGCTGCAATGGGTGTATATATTAAGAGACGAGAGGCTCTGCGGTTTGTACTGAACCTCCCTTTTAAGGGGGTAATTCACTTTTGTTACATTGGAGTGCCTTGATTCTTCCAAGGTATGCCAGGAAACAGGATCAGATTAACAAAAATAATGGTGTTCTGTTGCTTGGAATAGTTTGGAGGAATCAGTTGCTCAGATACACCAACACTGTACTTCCACCTTAATCTGCTACCAGATGAAATTGAGGAAATTAACCAGCGTTACACCTTCCTCATGTTGTGATTACACGGATTACACGACTGGATGATGTAGGGAAAACGCGGTACTTCCTCTTGGATTAATAATGTTAGGAACGCTGGTGTGAGCGATAACACTCCTTCCTATACTACTACTGAGATCTTAGCGGCACAGCACACACAGTTACCCATTATGAAAGTAGTGTCGTTTTGCACCTTTTATTTTTTCCTACAATCACTCCAAAATTCCACCATGCAACGCAGGTACTTCCAATCTTCACCCCTTCCATGAATTCATCGTAAAACTGTTGTCGTTCATTCCACCAACTACTTATCTCATCATTCCATCGATTCCTCTCAGGTGAGGGCCTGAGAATATTTACTCTTCCTAATTTGAGTTTCAGGCACTAACTATATGGCCACCGAACGTAAAACACCCTCACTGATACCATAACAGCTGCAGTATTTGGGAATTACCCTCACTTCCCTCCCTCTGTGGCTGGGTACCAATTCGGAAGTCGTGACGTGTGTGTGTGTGAGTAGCAGTTGACCTGCTGGGTAACGGGCTTGACGAACCCTATGTCCAGTGTAGGAACATATAAAAAAAATAATGAAATATTTTTTTTTCATCCGTCATAACACCAGTAATTCTACCCTCTTTCCTCCCCTCAACACCATCAGTACCACGAAATAATAATTACACCATTAATACCAAGACTGTCGCCCAACCATTACCAGTACTACTTCTTCCAACCCTCAACACCATTACTCCCAGTCCAACTCCTCATACACCTCACCAGTACACTCCTTCCAACTCTGCTGCACCTCCATGACCTTGCAATACATCCTCCCAATACTCCGCATCCACACCAATACAACCTCCACCAGAAACCCTCTCACCCCTCCCCAATACAACTTCCACCAACACCTATATCAAACATCCCTCACCCCCACCACATCTCCACGCATCCCTCATCCCCACCACATCCCCCACACATCACTCCACCAACACCTATATCAAACATCCCTCAACCCCACCACATACCCACTTCATCCCCCAAGTATCACTCCACCAACACCTATCAACCCCACCACATCCCCACCACATCCACCAAGCATCACTCATCCCCACCACATCCCCCACGCATCACTCCACCAACACCTATATCAAACATCCCTCCCCCCCACCACATACCCACTTCATCCCCTAAGTATCACTCCATCAACACCTATATCAAACATCCCTCACGCCTACCACATCCCCCCAAGCACCACTCATCCCCTTTACATCCTCCACGTATCACTCCACCAACACCTATATCAAACATCCCTCACCCCACCACATACCCCAAGCACCACTCATCCC
>JAWQEG010006083.1:0-25111 GCA_033782935.1 Petrolisthes cinctipes
CTGTGACACCAAGAAATCGTAACAACAAAAAACAACAAGAAACTTTAGTGCATTAATTTCCAAACAGCAAACTTTTTAGTAATGGTTTTTGGCTAATACTCAATTGAATCAGTCAGCAGAACAATGCCTACAGTACCATATGTGTAAAATAATGACAACCCCTTTTAACCAATGCTCTGTGTATGAATTCCTGAGGCAGACTGTACACTGTAGGTCTATAGGGTAGGTGGTCAGTGCACGTCACACCATTGGACCAACACACACACACACACACACACATACACTACATGACTCAACACTCTCACTGTCTTACACAACTCAACAGGTTACACAAAGTCATAGGCCATGCAGTGACGATGACCGGTGCGATGACTAGGCTTACATATATCGTGAAGCCATCGTACTGTAGGTCTCTTGCAATGTTCATAGGCCAGTAGCGATGACCGGTGCGATGACAAGGCTTATAATTATCGTGAAGCCATCGTACAATAAGTCTCTTGCAATGTCAAAAGCTAGTGACGATGACCGGTGCGATGACTAGGCTGACATTATCGTGAGACATTTTTTTCTTCTCTTGCATACGACTCTGCCACCACACATGACACCAACATCAAAACTTTCAATGTTGTATCTGAGGTCTGGGTTCACAGTGTCTTTAAGTTCGCTAGAAGTTATAACACGTACAGTATATATATGTATATTATGGAGATGCGTACAATTTTAGGTAAATTTGTAGAGGGCTCAAAGAAGACCGAAATATCGCAATGCCATTAATATTTTTTGTTTTTTGTTTTTTGTTATGTGTGTATTATTTTCAAACTCTTCAATTTCATCCTCACGTAGATGAAATAGCTTGGATTAACTCTATGCAGCTACTATATACTACTACTACTACTAATAATAATAATAATAACACCGTATCTACAGTACCTCTTTCTTTTGATTATTGGTCGTATTAATATCCTGAAAGTCCTTACATAGATATTGTCGTATTCTCCAACCCAAACCCAACACCTCATGATGTTATAATAGCTGTATATACAGGCCCTGGTGTCAGCAGCTGTGCCTAAGACATGTATCTACGAGGGGTAGTTCGATGAGTAGGAAAATAAACCATCTAAATGCCAGAGACTAAAAAATAAATAATGTAGTTAAACATGACACAGACTGAGAGAAGAAAGTGCATGGTGGAATATCACAAAATCGTCAAGGGGGTTTGTCAAATTGTAACTAGGGTTTGTCTCATACAATGTGCACCAAAGCATAAACAGTTACATATATAGGCTAGACATTCTTTACTTGCCTCTTGACTTTTACAATCCCAAATAAGATAACAAACGTAAACAGCAAGGATCTAAATAGGTAAAGATGCAGTCCATAGCTACGAAAATCCCTGGACTCGACCAGATGAGAAGTATTGACTGGAGTTGTACTGTACAGCCACAATTAAATATCCATCGACACTTTCCTTCCATCGTAGTAAATATCTTGGTAATAAAGAACAACACATGTATGATTTTGCAGTACCTCATAATAATAATTGATGGGGTTGAGTTGACTTAAGGTGTTGCATGATTATTTTTTTTATATGATACTGATTTATTTGCACGATGGATGGAAAGTGTCGGTGAATATTTGATTGTGGCTGTACATAAGATACATTATTCCTCCTTGCTTCAGTACAAGTTGAGAGTCACAGCAGTGTGGAGCCTCGGTAGCTGAGGACAACACACTGGTCATTATGCATATTACAGAGGGAATGAAAAATGACGTGTTGATACTGCAGCTTGAATAAGGACGCAGGTGTGTGTGTGTGTGTGTGTGTGTGTGTGTGTGTGTGAGAGAGAGAGAGAGAGAGAGAGAGAGAGAGAGAGAGAGAGAGAGAGAGAGAGAGAGAGAGAGAGAGAGAGAGAGAGAGAGAGAGAGAGAGAGAGAGAGAGAGAGAGAGAGAGAGAGAGAGAGAGAGAGAGAGAGAGAGAGAGAGAGAGAGAGAGAGAGAGAGAGAGAGAGAGAGAGAGAGAGAGAGAGAGAGAGGAGAGAGAGAGAGAGAGAGAGAGAGAGAGAGAAAAAAAAAATAATGTGAGTGACTGTATATGCTTTGCAGTTTCTCAGTGTGTATGAGTATGTGTGTATGAAGAAATTAGAATGTGACCGTGAGAGAGAGAGAGAGAAAGAGAGAAAGAGAGAGAGAGAGAGAGAGAGAGAGAGAGAGTTACAAGGAGTTACGAGGACAAGTAGCACCTCAAAAGGTCTTACGACCCATACCAAGAGAGAGAGAGAGAGAGAGAGAGAGAGAGAGAGAGAGAGAGAGAGAGAGAGAGAGAGAGAGAGTGTGTGTGTGTGCAAGAGAGTGAAGGTGTGAGTGACATGACCTTACCACTCACTGACACACGGTGAGAGGGGCGAGGGAGACTTACTTACCACAACAACATAATGTGCGTATATATGTGAGTTCAGATGGGGAGTGTGTGTGTGTGTCTGTGTGTGTTCAGATAGGGAGTGCTGTGTGTGTGTGTGTGTGTGTGAGTTCAGGTGGGGAGAGTATGTGTGCGTTCAGATGGGGAGTGTGTATATATGTGTGTGTGTGTGTGTGTGTATGTGTGTTCAGATAGGGAGTGCTGTGTATGTTTGTGTGTGTATGTGTTCAGATGGGAAGCTCCACCTCGAGAACACATACACCATTTGGAGGTTAACTTTTTGGACATTCTTTCATTCATTCACATCATGTATTTTCCCCACTTTACAATTTTGCTTCAGAAGGGATCAATAATTACCGTACCCCTGACTGAGCAATGCAACTTTATACCGACACTTCCAGGAAAAATACTGCCAGATAATTTCAGGCAGTTTTTATTTACGAATATTCCAAGCAAAATATAATCCAACGAATGTTTGTGTAGTTTCCAGTGGTTATAATATTTTACTTTCTCTAATCTTCCAAATGACTATCCTTTTTTCTTTACATATACACAGCTGGTCATCTATGAAACATTATACCGTTATCCATCTTTTCCCCTTTCTACGACCTATGTTCTTTCAAGTGCAATATGTTTAGGCATCTTCAATAAACTTAGAAATCTTATTTAATTCCTTTCACTCTTTTATGACCTTCTTCAATAGAGAGAGAATAAAAGGTTTATGTGCAGTTACGTGCGAGGTGCCTCGTTATCCACACACTTCAGTAATTGACTCAGTCGTTATAATTCGGACTGACCTTCGTAGTATATTTCATTCTCAGAAAAAATCTAAAGTATTTCTTTCTCAGAATAAATGTTATAAAGTTAACTTTTTCCTCAGTGCGCCACATTTTTCTGTTACACCTTGTATACAATTAAATAAATATAATTACAACCATCTACTGTAAAAGATACACTGGACATCTTTTATTTTCTTTTATTTAAAGTTCATACAACCAATACAAAATTTGTACTACACGCACAGTGATGACAATAACAAATAATAATAATGATATTAAAATATCATAATATATCGTTATAAAGATATTTTAAGCTCCCGCGGACCGACAACGATTTTGGCTCTGCAGAAGCCGTATGTATATAACATAATTGAAAATGACCTAATATCTACCAATGGGTTACCCTTCCTGACATTACAGTTATAGATGGAAAAACTGCAAAGTAACTACTACTGACTCTAAGACACAAGTTTATAAGGAAGAATTTCAAGTGAAGTAAACAATTTGGTCACTATATCTGTTTGGTAAGAGAAGCAACTCCATAAATACACAACATTAAGAGGAGAGACTCTTGACGGTAAACTGAAGGGCTACTGAATCCTCCAAACTATGTCACAAAACAGATCCCTTCACAGTCACAATGAGGTGATTTGTTTCCTGAGATAGATTGGAGGAAGCAACAACCCTTTAATTTAGTAATAAGTAGTTCTCCCCTTAATTGACAGGGAAGTAGGTTGTCGACTCTTAGTTTGCTGTATCTGTGAGGTAACCTTCTGTATACATTGTACCTCCTGCAGCCAACACCACACTGTACCCGTACTTGGCGGTGCATCTACAGTCCCTGGGGTTTGGTGCAGACAAAGCGGGGGTCCTGCTGGCCATCACCCCTCTTGTGGCCATCATGGGACCCCCTATATCCGGGGCAGTCGCTGACAAACTCGGAAACTTTAAGGTTAGTGACTGATGGTGGTGGTGTTAAATGGTTAGAAATAATATGAGGGGTGTCAAACACGCGGCGCGCCACACATCTATATGCGGCCCGCGGCACATTTTCTGCTCCAGACAGTCGGGCCTGCCTTATGTTTATAACTTTACACGTAAACACAAGTGTAGATAAAATTTACCTTTCTTTCTTATAATTATTTTCATTATTATTATTATCATTAATCCATTATTATTATATTACTTCCTTAAAAAGTGGTATCGATCTATTCATAATTATCTGGCCCGCGTACTGTATACTCTAATTAAATGTGGCCCGCTGGGGTAAATGAGTTTGACAACCCTAGACCGTTAGATGGTGATGGTATAAAGGTGGCCAAGTCAGGTGGTGATGTAAGGTGGCCAAGTCAGGTGGTGATGTAAGGTGAACATGTCAGGTGGTGATGTAAGGTGAACATGTCAGGTGGTAATGTAAGGTGAACATGTCAGGTGGTAATGTAAGGTGAACATGTCAGGTGGTGATGGTGGTGTAAGGTGGTCAGGTATGAAGTATCTGTATTCGTTTATCAATAGTTAATTGAAATGTTCATATATTAATTTCTGTACGAGTTAATTAATCAAAATTTAGTGAGTAAAACACGGTCTTTTGGCCACTTAAGATATAAGGTAACTTTTTACCAATTTTCGAGGATTATCTGAAGTTTGAATTGAGAGAAGATACCAATGGTGCAGGAGTCGTGTTATTTATCATACCATCCTATTTATTTATCTACCCTATTATCGTTGTTGTCATTGGTTCCTTGCTATGCCTCCCACGGTGCAGCTGTTCTTCTCCGGGATGGTGGCTGTGTCAGGGATGGTGTCATTACTGCTGCTCGTCATTCCTCCCGTGCCCATCCCAGCAGGGTTTGCTCTCACCCTCATCACCGACCACCACCAGTCAGAGCAACCCACATTGGCAAGTATGTATGTATGTATGTATGTATATATGTATGCATGTATGTATGTATGTATGTATATATGTATGCATGTATATATGTATGTATGTATGCATGTATATATGTATGTATGTATGTCTTTAACTTTAATTTGATTTTCTTGTTATTCTGAGGGCATTCATAATTAGTCTCTGGGTACGTAGGCCTATGTATGTATGTATGTATGTAGTACCTCAGTCGCTTTTAAATTTATAGATTACGTATCAGTACAAAAATTAAGTCCAGTAACATTACAATAATACCCTTTGTTCTCATGGATATTAACTTGATAGATTTGGCCAACGTTTTGAAGCTTACTAGGATAGACAAGCGGAATATTACTGTGGATGTACTGTACAAGTAGAAGATTCATTTATCAATTGTTTTTACTTTAAAACAGGAAGAAGTTGGGTTAGAGCTTTTGAGAGCCAGTAAAAAACTACAATTACCAAATAGCGAGGTAAAAAATATTCCTGTTGAAGACAAGAACACAATCGCTAAAGATACCTGGACACGGCTCGTAACATTGTCGATCATAGACAATAGGAAGTAGTTTGCAAAGAAACAGAACCAGACTACTCCAATTATGTTCAGGAAGTAACAGACAATAGGAAGTAGTTTACAAAGAGACAATAGGAAGTAATAGTCAAAAAGAGACAATAGGAAGTAGTATGCAAAGAGACAATAGTAAGTAGTTTGTAAGGAAACAGAGACAGACTCCTCCAAATATGTTCAGGAAAATAATATGAACGAACACACCTTTTGATTCACTAACTGCATACGTGCCTCCAGATATCAACAAGCTGGCGGAGGTGCTACCAAAGGCGGAGACCGGGCACCATGTGGACGCCGAGTACCTGCAGTTCATCGTCATCACCAACCAGTCGGGCTGCGACATCCATGACGAGTACCAGACCTCCATGGACGGCTTTGACAAGGTTCGTTACTTCCCAACAATCTTTACACTGGGAATAGTTATTTTTATAGCATCAAACCCAGAGGTAGTTTATGAACATGAATAACTCCATGTATAATTAAATGGTAACTAGAATAACCCTCAAAAGTATTACAATGGTAGCTAGCACCAGCCATTCATTCATAAAAATATAAGTTTTCGCTATTTTATCACAGGGGATATGAAAAATCCTTACGACAACTCTCCCGCCTCCAATTTCGTAAAGTATTATGCTGTCTCCAGATCACATTTGCTATGACAATATGTGATTGGAGGAGGAATAAGTGTGTGTGCTCCTACCTATTTGTATTTTTACAGAATTGAGTCAAGCTTGTAATGTCCCGTTTTTTAAAACCCAATTATCATATTTTTCTTTAAAGTTATGTATGTTTATGGCACACACTACTTCTGGTAATTTTTCCATTGATCTATTACTCTATTTGGAAAGCTATATTTCTGTACATCTTTATCTCCTCTACTATTACTTAATTTCTTACTGTAACCTCTTCATTGTAGATATTCCTTGTTGACACAAGTTCTCTATATCTATTTTTTCTATTTCTGTGACACATTTGTAAACCATAATCATATTTCCTCTCATTCGTCTTCCTTCCAGTTTAGGTAACTTTAGTTTCAATAATCTTTCTTCATAGCTTAGCTCTCTTAGACTTGGTAACCATCTAGATGCTGTTCTTTGTATTTTTTCTATTTTGGTGATGTTTCTTTTAATGTGGGTTCCATACTACTGCAGCATATTCCAAGGTAGGAATAATAAAGGATGTGATTATTTTCTTGACCATCTCTTCGTCTATATAAGTGAAGGCCACTCTCAAAATGGCTAACAATGTATACATGTTTCTCACTTTTTCATTTAAATGATAAGCTGTTGTCAATTTCTTATTTATCATTACCCCAAAATCTCTTTCCTTCTCTGCTTCCTTTAATATTTTATTTCCAAGCTTGTACTGACAATTTGGTCTTCTCTTATTTTCTCCAAACTCCATCCGCCATTTACTACTCCAGTCAACCATTTTGTCCAAATCTTCTTGTAACTTTTTACAGCAGTCCTCATTTTTAATTGTTCTTTTTACCTTTGCATCATCAGCAAACATACTCATATAAGTGCCATCTGAAACATTTACTTCTATATCATTTATATAAATTAAGAATATTACTGGTGCCAATACTGAGCCCTGAGGAACTCCACCTGTGACCTTCAGCCACAGAGAATAGCTCCCTCTTAGTAATGTTCTCATTTTTCTTTCTACTAGGAAACTTTCCATCCATTTTAGTAGTTTTCCATTCACTCCTCCTATATGTTGTAATTTCCATATAATTCTTTGGTGCAGAACTCTGTCAAAAGCATTTTTAAAGTCTAGGTAAATACTATCCACCCATCCTTCTCTTTCTTGGATTGTTTTCTGATATTCTCGTATAATAACTCAGTAAGTTACTCATGATCTTTCCTTCCTAAACCCAAATTGTCATCTTTTTCCAAATGCTCAACACAATTTCTTCTTATAATCTCCAGAATTTTACATGCGACACTTGTTAGTGATACAGGCCTGTAGTTAAGTGGGTCTTGTCTATTTCCTTTCTTAAATATTGGGACTATGTTTGCTTGCTTCCAACTCTCTGGTAATTTTTCTTGCTGTAATGATTATTGAAATATTATAAATAATGGCTTACTTAGTTCTTTAGCACATTCTTTTAATATTCAACATGAAATTTCATCTTGTCCACTTGCTTTATTTAACCACAGCTTCCAACTCATTTTCTATTTCTAATCTGTTCACCTAAAACTCTCTTATTTCACACGTGTTTCTGTTTGTACTTTCTTCTGGTGTGAATACATTTTCCTTAGTGAATACATAATGGAGTTTTGTGTCTATAACATCGCAAATTTCTTTTATATATATATATATATATATATATATTTTTCCTTCATTCATAATGCTTTTAATTTTGTCCTTCACTGTGTGTGTGTGTGTGTGTGTGTGTGTGTGTGTGTTTCAAAATGTTCTGCGATAGAGCCCACAGTAACTGCCTCAACATCAATACTAACCAAATTTAAATTTTGTGTTGTTGTGTTGTGTCAGGTGAGCATCGGGTCAGCGGAACCAATGGCTACAGTCAACATCACCCGCATCCTCAAGAGCAAGAACTTCTCCCTCATGGCCGTCACCACCCACCACCCTCTCTTCTGCCCGGATGAAGTGCCCCTCGTCAGGCTCTCCAAGGGCGCCGAGGACCTGCTGCCGGAGATCCTGGTCGACTACAACACGACGGGACTCAACCGAACCATCAACGGCAGCGTGGCCGAGACGGATATGGACGCATGGTGGCGGAGTGGATGTGACGTGCGGGTGCCTGGTCTCTGTGAACCTCAAAAGATCAACATCATAGGGGCCGAGAATCTCAGTTTCTGGACGTATCTCTTCGCCAGGAGTATACTCAACGGGGCTCTCAATGCCGCCTCCTCACTCTTCGAGGGCGCTACGCTCTCACTCTTAAAGAAACACGGTGGCGACTATGGACTTCAAAGGTAAATATCAGGGCTGGTATCATAAGCTATCATGAAATTCTGTAAAGCAGTTTCAACTATGGATTATTATTGGCGTAGGTATCGAAAAACGTCGTTTTCTTCTTCTTCTTCTGCAGCTACTCCCATGTTCATATGGAGTCGCTGTTCCTCACTAGTCTTCTCCATAAGGCTCTGTCCTTTGTCTCCTCATTACTCAACCCTCTCTCCCTCAGGTCCCCTCTTATGCAATCCATCCATCTTTTCTTGGGCCTGCCTCTTCGTCTTCTTCCTTCCACTTCCATATCAAGCATTCTTCTGCCGACATACTCTTCCTCTCGTGTTTTAATATGCCCAAACCATTGCATTCTCCTTTCTTGTATTTTCTTTGTCACCTCCGTTACTTTGGCTGTTCCTCTTACTAAATAATTTCTCATTATATCCTTCATTGTCAACCCAAACATCCACCTTAACATTCTCATCTCAGCAACCTCCAACTTTTGTTCCTGTGATTTCTTTATAGGCCACGACTCAGCACCATATATCATTGCTGGCATCACCACCGACTTAAAAACTTTTCCTTTTACTCTGGCACTAATTTTGGTGTCACAGAGCACTCCAGTCGTTCTCTTGCAATTCTTCCAGCCAGACTGGATTCGCTGGTTGACCTCTACATCCAGGTTGCCTTTCGCCGATATATGAGAGCCCAAGTATCTAAACTCCTTGACACATTTTAACTTCATATCCTGCATCCATACTTCACTCTCCCGTTGTCCATTTAAGCATAGATACTCCGTCTTCTCCCGACTGACCCTCAAACCTCTTTCCTCCAATGCACTTCTCCAACATTCCAACTTTCTTTCTACGCCATCCTTACTTTCATCCACCAAGACAATGTCATCCGCAAACAACATGGTCCACGGTGCCTTCCTTAATATTTTCAACAATTCCATCCATGAGGAGGTAGAACAGATGTGGGTTCAAGGAAGACCCCTGATGGAGACCAACTCTTACTGGGAAATCCTCCGTTGTTCCCACACTGCTCCTCACCCTCGTTCTTGAATTTTCGTACATATCCTGGATCACTCTTACATACTTTTCTGTTGCTCCTTTCCTTCTCATCATTTTCCAAACTTCCTGGCGTGGCACCCTATAATATGCTTTTTCCAAATCAATGAAAATAAGGTGCAACTCTCTTTGTTTCTCCCCATACTTCTCCATCAATTGTCTCAGAGCAAAGATCGGATTTGTAGTAATCCTTCCCGGTATATATCCAAATTGTTCCTCTCCAACATGGGTTTCCCCTCTCACTCTTTTCTCAATTATCTTCTCATACGCTTTCATTGTATGCGTCATTAGTTTGATTCCTCTGTAGTTTTTACAGTCCTGGATGTCTCCTTTCTCCTTATATATTGGGACAATATCGCTGGATCTCCATACATTTGGGATTTTCTCCTTCTCATAGATATTATTAAACAACCAGCACAGCCACTCAACCCCTTCCTCTTCTAAACACTTCCATACTTCTACAGGGATGTTATCAGGCCCTGTTGCCTTTCCATCTTTCATCCTCTTCAGAACGTCTTGTTTTCAATAAGTTTTTTATTTTATAAAAGATGCAGGAAGTTATGTAATATTTGTGAGAGGTAACCGCTTACAAATCCAATGAATATCAACTAATTACCCAGCTACCAGTTTGATAAATACTCTAAACGTAACTTACAATTATCATTAGTAAAGTTCGTTAGTGTACCTCTGCACTACTAAATATATAATATTGGGTTCATTCTTGTACAGAGTGTGGGGCTACATAGGCTGTATGGTGTTTACACCCTTCTCTGGTTGGCTTATAGACACCATGAGCCACGACAAGGAGACCGCGGACTACAGGTGAGTGAATGACCGCCAGATCAACAGATGAATGAGTGTCAGATCAGTAGCTGACAGTAATACCAACAAGTGAGTGAGTGTCAGATCAGTAGCTGACAGTAATACCAACAAGTGAGCGAGTGTCAACTCAACAAGTGAATGATTGTTTTGTCAACAGCTGAGTGAGTACCATATTAACAAATGAGTGGGTAAGAAACAGTGAATAAAAGAGCTACAGGTGAGTGTGTACCAAAACAAAATATAAGTATCACCCTAACAGGTCACTGAGTTCCAAACCAACAGGTGTGTTAGTGAGTCACAGATCTGGCAGCTTGTCACACATTAAATCAATAGGAACAGAGAATAAATCAATACTGCCAGACAACAATGGTCATAATGGTTGTAGTATAATTCAATAGAATGCTAGCATCTAATTAGACTAGTGTAATAGTCACCATCCTGAAATGTGAGCAAATTATTACATCACCCTTCTGGGATAGGACGAGGCTAATAAAAGAATCAACATAGGGTGGAGAGGCTAACATTCGATCTGTCTACCTGTCCATCTATCGCTCTATTTCTGTAATTTTCTTTACCCTCAGACCAGCGTTCTACCTGTTTGTGGGTCTGCAGGGTCTGGCTGGTCTAGTGGCCTTGTCAGTGGACCTCAAGTTCAAGACCCCCAATGAACAGATCATGAAGAACATCTGGGAGTTACTACACAACCCAGAGGTCATTATGCTGTTCATCGCCATGACGTTCTCAGGTATGCTACGTGCGATATATATTTGTTCTGAGGTAAGAATGACATTAGTGGAGCCTCCATAGTGATGGCTATTGGATGACCGGGCACATGTAAATAAAATGTTGACTCTGGCGTGGACCCCAGTCTTAGTTTTGTTATTGGTGGTTCTGTTTGCCTTTGGATGAGGGCTGATGACTCCACTGATAATCTCTGATTACCACCTACCACCAGACGGAATTTCTTGCCCGAGTAAAGCACTTTTGACACCCAAAGGTTACAATCTAACTCGACGAACTCAGAGCAGCATTATGCCCCTCAGATAAAGGTTTTATATTTGGACTAACGCCCGAAGAATCAAATTGTTACTTGATGAACCCCGTCGTCTAGAACTTATATATATAATTGTTATAATTACTAACCATAATCACTGTTCTCCCTCCTTCAGGTGCCTTCTATGGGTTCCTGGAGGCGTTTCTCTTCTGGTTCCTGGGAGACCTGGGTGCCTCACGCTCTCTGATGGGTCTGACCGTGACCATTGGGGCCGCGTGTGCCCTGCCCTTCCTCGTCTTCATGTCTCCCATCATCGACAACTTCGGCCACATTGGGGTGATCGCCGTGGGCTTCATTATGTACGCCGTCAGGTTTGCTGGTGAGTTAATATGAGAACCAGTGAAGGAGGTGGCCTTATGGAAGCACTCTCACACTCACTCTCATTCATACATCCTCTTTCACACACTTTCTGTTGGTGAGTGTGAGTTGATGTGAGATCCAGTGAAGGAGGTGGTCTTATGGAAGCACCCTTAAACTCACTCTCATTCATACATCCTTTTTCACACACTTTCTGCTGATGAGTGTGAGTTGATGAGAGCTCCCATGAAAGTGCTCTCATACACCCTCACACTCACTCTCATTCACACATTTTCGGTTGGTGAGTGTGAGTTGATGAGAGTTTTAGGAGGTGGTGGTCTTATGCGCCCTCATACTCACTCATTCATACTTTTACTCACATATCTTAACCTAACCTTACTCGTGCATTTTTGAGACACATATCCCGTCACTTGTGCACAGTTACTGACATGCAATACTAATCCTAACTCATTTACGTTATCTTACATACCTTCACTAACAAAGGACTACTCATCTATCCATTTTTACATACTTTCTTTCCATACTTTCACTCGAGTATTGAGCTCTCACAGTTCTATATGGCTACTTTTCTACCAGCATTATCCTTACTGGCGTCTCACTGTTGCTTAATAACACTACATTTCTATTAACAATATTCTTACTTACATTTTTAATATAATTCTTACACTCGTTTACTTCAATATTCATACACCCTCGTTATTCTCAGTCTCATGTTGACATAAATTTATTCTAATATGCGGCTCTTGTGTCCGTCTGTTTGTCCGTTTGTTTACTCGTCTATCTGTTCGTCTGTCCGTCTATACATGGCTATACGGTTGAACCTAAGGGGATAAAATTTGGTTCACATGGGTGAATAAATTGTCGCGAAAAAGATAGTTGGATACGTGACGCCGACCTCTAAAAGATGGTAGTAATTCTACGGATGAACCACGATTATTTACACAATGAAGATACGAATGTACAAAAGTTGCTTGTATATTTCCCTTAGTTTCGTAATAAAAAAAATTACAAAAAACAGAAAAAATAGAATCACAGAGAGAGAGAGAGAGAGAGAGAGAGAGAGAGAGAGAGAGAGAGAGAGAGAGAGAGAGAGAGTGCATATAGGGAGGGGTGTAATATCCTAATTATGAATCCCTTACTCATGTGAATGGGTTTACGGTTAGGTCAGACAGGAAATAACAAACCTTCCTATTGTAGTGAAGGGAAAGAGACTATCATTTTAAACTAGGCAACACAACGAGTGGAGTGAGAGCCTTGGTGGTCAGTTAACAAGGAGATTAGATACAGTACAGCACATCCCCTCTAGCGGTGGTTGGTGGGGGCGCAGTGCACTAATAGGGAGATATTGTAATTGAAAGGGAAAGCTGGTACTGAGGGAGAGAAATGAGTGTTGGCGTATTGATGTGGATAAACTGGTATTGAGGAGGATATAAAGGCGTCGACGTGGATAAACTTTTGTTGATGTAAAGATTTATAGTGCTTCTACATTTGTAACCGGGACGCATATTCGTGAACTTTATACGGGTATGTGCCAGCGTTTGATTTGGTTAGGTTAGGTTAGGTCCAGTTTAGGTTAGGTTAGGTCCAGTTTAGTTTTGGTTAGGTTAGGTTAGGTCAGGTTGTGACAGGAAATTAAGATTATTTGTTTATTATTAAGTGATGTATTTAATTAATACTAGTAAATTACTCTTACCTTACCCGGACTTATTCTTGGACTTTCGTTGTGTTGGCTTCAACGATCGTCAGCAGAGGTTAATCTCTCCTTTTATCCCAACTTCCATCAGCATAAATGTATCTGTAGGGTTTTTTCGTTATAAATGCATTTATATATGTATTAGCAGAATTGTAAAGGTGTACGAAAACAACCAATTTACAATTACTTTACTATATTTATTAATTTCAGTCTAGCACCAACAATCATTTAATTAATACAATTAATAAATTAATAACCACACGCATACACCACACAAATTAAAATAGTAGCTAGCTAATATATCGCAATAATCAATAATTACGGTATTCGTTTTCTTTCAAGGGTCTCGTAACGTCTCGTACAGTCTTTTTCTTACGATTTTTCTAAGGACTTCCTTCGATAATCCTAGCTGACTTTAATTCCAATTATTAAGCAAAACTAACACTGTGATTAATTATTTATTAGGTGCTATTTCAAAACCAAAATCAATTACTTTAATTAATATTCAATTGCAAATTCAAGCTACACTGACGAGTTCGAAAAATCTAAAACCAAGATCGCTACATAGACTCAGTTAAATATTATGTCCTTGCACCTGTTACAATTTTCAATGTCATTACACAACGTATCACTCGTTACTCACCTTAGGTACGAGAGACTCTTAAGGCAAGTCCTTCTACCGACCTCACGAGAGAGACCGGCTTCCCTTCTTACATTATTTTAATCAATTGTCTGTTGCAATCATTTAATAATATAACCATGAAGCCTTGGAATACTGGTAATTTACCGAGCTATTCGACTTCCGGTTATCTCTTCGTCACGAGAGACAAAGGCGAAATAAGAGAGATCAAGGACGAGCAACTACGTACATGTACTCTCGCGGAGATGCAAGATCGAACTGAATCAAGCTGGCTGGCTGGACCAGGCTGGCTGGTAACGATACGTTCCTCCACAGCTGGTGCCACTATGTTTCAACGCGTGTCTGGCGAGAGATGCAATGTTCGAATGCCTACCTACGCTGACTAACTTTACATCCTATGTAATTATGCATCAGTTACACATGCAATTCTAATTAACGACTTATAAATAATTCCCTATGATTTTCCCACTTCACGATACCATATACAATTCAAGGAATTAATCTGTCTTGGCATGATCAATTCCTTCGGTAATGATACGAGCGAGAATTACGGACGAGTCGACTGCCAGGGAGGGGACGAGGGTCGGTGCCTTAAAATCTTGTATCTCCTCCACCCACATACGGTAAAGCTAACTAACTGCACATAATACCAGTGGGAAAATATCACTCCGTCTGGCTCAATAAGTCCTATCCTCTCTGCTACAATATTATTAGCATAATTAATTATTATACCTCGACTTTTTAGGTCCCAATAATATAAAATGAGCTGGTAAAGAGAATTAAACTATTTCAAAGATTATCCCATGGTTGGTTTTATCGTTATAACCCAAGCGTTATTCTCCTTTCAACCACCCAGATTATTGCCCAGCAGTAAGCGGTGATGGCATGTAGCCCGCCAGATTTCACGAAAATGCAACCGGGAAACTCCTCAACCTTCAATCTACAGAATTAATTAAGTAGCTTCCCCCTATGACTATCCCACACTGGTTCTTATTTCTCGACGTTAAAGATATAAGCATGTCATTTTGGCGTCACGTGGATAGCCTCTACACGTTTATTTTGTTTAATTAATACCGCAACGCGAGGTACAGTACATGTTACTATAGTGCTCGATGTTCAGAACGGAGTTAGAACGACTGAAACGTGTCACTCGGATATACAAAGGAATAGCAACACCTCATCAAACTTACACTTATGCACATTCATTTCTGATATATCTAACTGATCTCATCCTTAAGGGGGAAAGTTTTGTATTGGTAAATCTTTGTGATGGTAAATCTTGAGCAACTGAATCCTCCAAACTATTCCAAGCAACAGAACACCATTATTTTTGATATTCTGGTCCTGTTTCCTAGCATACTTTGGAGGAATCAAGGCACTCCAATGTAACAAAAGCGAATTACCACCTTAAGGCAGAGTACAGCAGCATCCCTTACCAGTAAATACAATCGTGGACTGCCTCACATGGCTTACTGTATAATTGTGTTTTTATCTTCCCTTCTATCTAGACATCTCATCAGTTTACTCCATCTCCTTCCGCCAAAGTAGCATAATTATGTCCGACATGTTTCTGATTCTACATTATCTTCTCAACAATACGCCTAACTTCCCTCTATTTACACCTTCCACCACCTGAGTACGTCTAACATCATTCTAATCCCACCCTCCACCACAAAAGTACTCCCAACATCCTCCTAATTCTGCACACTCCACCACCAGAATTACGCCAGCAAGCTTGTAATTGCACCTATCACCACAAGCATAGAGGTCTGATATGTCTCCATGACCACACGAATGCATGAACCTCCCTCTAATTGCATCTCTCGCCGCCAGGGTACGCCAGCATCCAGGACCCGGTGAGCGCTATGTATTTCGAGGCTCTGGAGGGGGTGACTATTGGCCTCATGTTGTCAGCCGGAATGACCTACGCCTCGAAGCTCTCAACCACCTCCAATGTCGTGTCTCTACAGGCGCTTACTGGCACACTCTACTACGGTGTTGGTGAGTACAGGGGAAGATGGAGTGTTATGTAGGGGAAAAGGGAGTACAGTCGTATGGGAGAGAGAGCCGAAGGGATTTGGGAGAGTCAAAGCATCACAGTGAGGAGTACAGGAATAATTGCCTGATAGAGAAGGAATAGATAATCCATAGAAAGGTAAAGCAGTTGAAGGAAATGGAGGAAAAGGAAGAGGATACTGAGGCAGGGCAGGAAAGGGTAGGAAAGATTCGAACAGGGAATAAAGAGAAGGAAAGTGGACAAGTAAAGTCAAGACAAGAAGTACCAGTTTGGGAGGAAGTAAAGGACAGGAAGGAAAAAATAAGTCAGTGAGGAAAAAAGAAGGAAAAACAGGCAGGGCAGGGAAGAAGGCAGGTAAAGACAGGACAGAAAAGGGGACAGATAAATAAAAGCAGGACAAACAAGGAAAAGCAGTGTGGGAAGCAGAAGTAAAGGATATGAAGGAAAAAAAAACAGGTAGGAAAAAAAGAAGGAACAGACCTGGCAGGGAAAAAGGAGGAGGAGAATGACAGAAGAGGGTAAGATAGGACAGGTAGGGAGGAAATTATGACAAGGGATGACAGGATATGGAAGGACGAGGAAAGGGGAGAATAAGAAAAAACGTCAGGGGATAAGAGAATAAGAATAGAAGACAGGAGATGAGAGAATAAGAATAGAAAAGACAGGAGATGAGAGAATAAGAATAAAGACAGGAAATAAGAGAATAAGAACAGAAAAGACAGGAGATGAGAGAATAAGAGAATAAAAAAGACAGAAGATGAGATAATAAGAACAGAAGAGACAGGAGACAAAAGAATAAGAATAGAAAAGACAGGAGATGAGAGAATAAAAATAAAGACAAGGTATGAGAGAATAAAGGAGAAGAGGACAGAGACAGGCAGTGACGCATCACATCAAAGGGGCGGCAGCTGCAGTAACAATTTTATGGTTTCGTGATCGAACTGTTGAAGGGAAAAAAAATTGAGACAAAGAGGAGGTGATGGGGGAGAATCAAAAGGCACGGGAAGTAGGGAGAGATAGCGGGTGATGAATGAATGAATGAACACAATGAAAGGAGAACACCACATGCCCGAGGGTGGGGAGGGAGAGGAAAAATCAGGTGATAGGGAAGTGAATTTAATTAATGAAGCCTGTGAAACCAGAGGAGTGACAAATATAGTACCTCTGTATGTACACTCGCAATCCAAAATATGTATCCAGGCTTGCTTCGAATAGCTTGATCGAGTATTAAGCGAGTTCAAGCAATTATAAAACAAGATAAGCGTTGTAATTGGTTCACTAGTATGTCAAATGATTCGAAACTTCAATGAGACCTGGATACAAATTTTGGATTGCGAGTGTACAGTATGTTCAAAAGAGAAATAACTAACTCTCCTAGCCTACACTTAATTAATCGACCAACTCCCTTGTGAAACCATCTTTATGGCTTTACAACCTTTGAATGGTTTGCTTGTCCTTATAATTATAGTCTGATGATGTTTTTCTTCACTTCGACAAATGTTACATGCATTAACAAAATACGTAATCTACATACTGATCTCTCTATTATACTTTCATGCCTCTCCTTTCCTTACCTCTGATCCTCCCCTCACTATACTTCCGTGCCTTATGTTTCAATTTTACCCTTTTGCCTTACCTCTCTACCCTTACTTTTGCCTTTCTACCTGTTCATTTCCCTGCCTTTGCCTTTGACCTTCTGTTGATTTCTCTCCTGCAACTATGTTTTCTTTTTCCTCTATTCCTCCCCACACTTCGATCTTACTCGACTTCTAATCCTCACGCTGGTCGTATCCTTTTATTCCCCTTACATCTTTATTGCTTGTACCCATTTATTTTTATAATATGTTTCTGTATTTATTTTCTCTGCGTTTACTCCTTCCCTCCCTCCATCTCCACCTTGCCCTGTCCCTGTTCCTATCCCTATCCTTGATTTGTCATCCTTTTCCGTAACCTTTTCTTTCCTTTCCCATCTCTTTGCATGTTCCTCTATTCACAACTCTATCCTTTGCACATGTCTCCCTCATCCTTTCCTCTGTGTTTACTCCTTTCTCTTCTTCTACCTCTATATCTACCCTGCCCTGCCCTGACCCTTCGTTTCCCTCACTCACTCACCCATTCCCCTCCTCTCCCTCACCTCTACACACACACAGGCAAGGGGGCTGGGTGCCTGGTGGGGGGCTACATGTACCACCACCTGGGCGACCGCAAGACCTTCCGTATGATGACCGGGGCCAGCCTCCTCAGTGCCATCATCTTCCTCATCTTCCACATCTACATCCAACATCGCAACCGTCGCCGTCAACTCAACTCGACGGGCACGGAACAGGAGGACCTACTGCAAGAAGACAAGCTGGAGGAAATCAAACTGGTGTGTACAGTCAGTATACCGGGGTGTTGGGGGGTGATTATTGCTACGTGTTTACTTTGTGTATATAATTAAAGGCGTATTGGGGATGACTATATAGCTAAGTGTTCACTGTCTGTATATAAGTAGGTGTATTGGGGATAATTAAAAAGCTACGTGTTTACGGTGTGTATATAATTATGTATGGGTATTGGTGATGATTTAATTAAAGCCACGCGTTTATCCATAAGCCACCAAATGATATGGCATAAATTCCTCTTAATTGGTCGGGCGGGCGGCTAATGTTTTGGTATCTGGGCCGGTATTCACAACACATCTTAGAGTTTGGACTTGTTAGTATCTTTGCATTTCTGACTCACCATAGTGCTTCAGGTTCATTTCGAAGCAGTGAATGGTTTTGCTATTCTATTTGTTTGAGCTGGTGTTATGATTTCGAAGCAGTGTCGGGTACCAGTCCTCGCCATGAATGAATGCTGACGAATAATTTTTAAGTAAAGAGTGAACTTTGTTTTTGTGAATACGGGCCCTGAATCCTCCATATATACTTCTTTGATTTCTATCCATTACATCCATCTATGTGATTATTTTCTTGAGTATGATACAGTGTTTCTCAGTACTTCATTGCAAGTTATTATTATTATTATAATTCTGGAAAAGATGTTATTAATACGTCAGAGAAATATTACAGGTTGGCTTCAAGAGCAAGAAAAAGAATTCCAACAAGTGGAGCAAGGAGCGACGTGGGAGCCTCCAGATTGACACCAACAAGGACGGCATCCTGGAGCTACGCCGAGTGACCCTGGTGGACGCACAGACACAGACGGAGCCAGTCCAGTTCGCGGCAACACTCGCCTTACCTGAGACCGACGAGGAGGAGTAGATTATATTATGGTGTTGTATTTGTAATGGAGTGTGGAGATGGACTCGTTGTTATTATTATTATTATTATTATTATTATTATTATTATTATTATTATTTTTGTTAGTTTCATTGTTGTTATTATTATTATTATTGTTATTTTCATTATTATTATTATTATTATTTTCATTATTATTATTATTATTTTTATTATTAATAATATTATTATTATTATTAATATTATTATTATTATTATTATTGTTATTTTTATTATATGTATTATTATTGTTATTATTATTACGATTATTATTACCGCCCGCGTTAGAGCGCAAGGTAATAGTTTCGGTCAGATTTGTTTATCCGTATGTTAGTTGGTCTGTTTGTCTTTATGTTAATGCTCCAGTGACCTGAATAACTGACTTTGGACCTTCATTTTTGGAGTGGGAACAGGTAAGAGTTTTTTTTTGGCCAAGTTAGAACGCTGGCAAAATTTGACTTTCCCTTTGACCGAAACTGGCCACAAATATTATATAATTTACAGTGATCATATATGTTTAACAATACTATGGTACCATATTAGATGGATTTTGCTTAGATTGTGCTGCATTACATTAGTCCGACTATTTTCATTCCAATACTGGCCTGGAGGTCAAAGGTCAAGGTCATTTAAAGTGAAAAATTATTATTATTATTATTATTATTATTATTATTATTTTTAATGCACCACAGCTTGACCATCTTGACCCTACGGTAATACTGTCCTTTAGGACAAAGGTCAAGGCCATTTTAAGTTCAGAAATATTGAAAATATAAGTTTGGATTTTCTAAACGTAAGAAGTTGGTGGTATGTTTCCGACATGGTCGGAAGTATTCTAGATAATATTATTATTATTATTATTATTATTATTATTATTATTATTATTGAGATCATCCACCTGTTCAGTTCAAGTCATTATTGTATTATGTGACATCAGTATCCCTAATATTATATAATATACAGAATTACAGCATCTGTTTACTTAAATCACAGATAGTTCTTATATCTATACTGTATGAAATTGAGAATGTATAAAGTAGTATTAAGGAAATTATATATGAGGATAGATTTATGTTCAACCCGTAGTGTTAATTGTATGTCAACGTCAGGATACTGTTATGAAAACACTGGCCCGGTGGACACACACAATAGCGTCAGGAGTTCCAGTGATGCTGTTTCACATTTACTCTGAATCATAATCACATGGTATCTGATCGTATTGGTCAGTGGGAGTCGTTCAGAGGTCAGAATGCTGAGTGAAGAACTCTCTTTCTGAAAATGTAACTATAGTTATTTCTAGATCCAGGTTACTAAGGCAATACGTAGAAAGAGGCCTTAGCCGAAATCTATTGTTCTGATCACCTCATAGATCAACTGCAGATGAGGGTGTAAATGGATGTGGAAGTCTTAAAACCTTCCCATCCTTTGTGATTCTTTAAATGATATTTGTGAACTCTGACAGGAGTTTCCATGTAGTTAGTAACGAGTTACTGCATTTAAGGATTACAACACACTTTATATCAACTCTAATGAATACGAGTCAGCGCTTCATGAGAGAAGTGTTAGTCTAGGTATACATTAGCCAGTAACTCGACGGAAGTCGAGAGCAAGCAAGGACTGTCGTGTCGTGTCTTGTTTCCCAGGAAAGTGGAAAGTTGTTTATCAAAGGAAGTCACCGAACGAACGAAATGAAGAGCAGACAACAACAGCTCTTTTGAAGTTGTCTCTCTGAAGATAATTTTTTTAAACAATACTAACTACATAAACTATGATGGACTGATTGTGTACGGTATATAAAGTGTATTCACGGTGGACACGTGATGAAATCATGATGACTTGTGGTAACTGTATAATGAACTTATAATTCAGAGGTTGTGGCGTTAGTGTGACCACATACAATGAACTGACTGTGACATGATATATTAGAATTAAGATAGATACATTGTGTACACATGGTAAAATGTCTGTGGATTCATGGTGAATATAAGATACTCTTTAGTATCATGTTGGATGAAACATTGTGAAATCGTAATGGAAAGAGTGAGAACTTATTGTATATGTAGGGTAAACTGTTAAGCTCATTGTAGAAACAGAAAGAACTCATTATGAATAGAGGAAAGGCTAAACTAATGTTGATAATTTATGAATAACGTATGGTGGAATTACAGTGGAAGCATGTGCATTTCCTCGATTCCTTCTGTCTTCTGATCTATTTCAGGGAAGCATGATATTGTAGGGGAAATTATAAGAGTTGTAGTGGCTGAAGGCATTGAACTAACATTTATTGGCTAGGATGATAATGTGCAGACAACTGGATATCCTAATACCAGTTGAGGAAGTCTGCAAACAAAATATCAAATCCTCAATGGTATCCTCTACCAAAGGCGGTGCTTGACACAGAAAACTAGAACAGAAAATGGGACCCATGTGTAGCTAGCGATACCTGGCAACTCTTCTACCAGAGGTCAGGCTGTAACCCGCGGCCAGGGATGATCCTCATTCCAGTGTGATGTAACAGACTCCATCGGGGAGAGGTGGGTGGGACAATAGGATGGTGCTGACGCCATCCTATCCAATAAAGGTTTGTTTAGTGGCCCTCAACCACTACAACTCTTATATTATTGGACAAGGTATGGCGTCAGCATCATTAGCCTTGCATGAGATGAGGACTGAGGGTTGTCGTGGAGTAGTTAAGTCCTGGGACAGTAGTAGAGGGTAGGTTGTGAGGAGCGTAAATGTAGGGGTCATCTTGACGAAGAGTTTCTTCGTATTACTGTATATCCACACTCCTCTGCTACAAAACAACATATAGTATATACTATACCGAGTGAGTCTATTTCGTGCCTTTAGTTACAGGAATCACTAGCATTCATTTCGTCCACAGTACTCTAACACTTGTTAGCACTCTAACACTTGTGAAAGGGTCTAGGATTATTTAGATAACAGAGAAATATCACGCCCGTCACAGGTAGGTCTACAGTAACCTCCAATAACGAGTTTGTGACCTGATATTACCTATAAAGGGAGGGGAGATATAGTGGTCCCTCTCATCCAGGAATCAAAGTTGTTTAATATTCAGAGTATACAGGAAGTAGGAAGGGAGAATCTTCCAGCACTAAATGAGTAGCATAGGAGTTGAAGCAGCCTGTGTCTAAATCATGAATCCCTTCTGCCTATCATACTAAAAGAAAAGATGAATTAAAATATTCATTAACTTGACACAATGGTTAAGGAACAACACCGATGTTGTTCCTTAATATGACACTATAACTACTTACATTCAGTGTGAACCTTTGGTAGACGGGCATTTTCTTGTGGCATCTGAAATAGCCTGGCATCAGTCAAATTACAATACAAAATGAATTTTGTAAACCTTTGATCTTAAATTAAATTGTTAACTTTTGGATGTACGGAATGTTTATATCTGTGGAAGGCTTACTTGCAAGCAAAGGGTCTTGCAACCTGAACCGGAAAAAATGGACTAATTTGAAATGTACGAAGAGCAATGAGTGACATACAACCCACGCAGTGCATGTTTTTATACTCTGAGATGGCTTCTAGAAACAGGATGTAGTGAGCAATAAAATAGCAATAAGCCACGACATGTGTTTGTGTTGTTGATGACCTGAATGTCGATAGGGGCATAAATGAAGCACAGGTTAATAATCTAAAAGAAAAGGAAGCAAAAATTAACAAATGGAGAGAAAAATAAATGAAAGAAGAAATAAAAAATAAGGTAATGTTACACTCCAATTCCTCTTTTGACCATACTGTTATTCGTTTACCCCTTGGTGAACTTTTACCGAGGTATTCACGGTACTGAGTTAAGAGTAAATGAACAAAACAAGCTATACAATATGTACAGTCGGCAGCAAAAGTCCTGTCACCACATCTGCCAAGTCATGAAGTACGATATGGATGTATTTGCTTTATAGGATCGTAAACTGGAACACCAGAGAAGTTTACTAATTTGCCCCCTGGATAATGTAAATATGCTTGGTCTATCTATCTATTGCCAGACGCCTCAATCCCCGAAGGGGGTGGCCACAAATGAATTGCCTCCATACACCTCTGTCCCCCGTCAACTGGCGTCCCTCCTCCCACCCAACGCCACTCTCACTCCTATACCTCTCAACTCCATCCTTCCACCTCACTCTCGGTCTGCTTCTTCCCCTCCGTCCCTCCACCTCACTCTCGTACACTTTTTATACCAACCTCTCGTTCCCCATACGTTCCATATGACAGAACCACCTCAAGGTGTTCCTTTTCACACTCTCCAGCACATCCACATCCACACCACATCGCTCACATACTTCTTCATTCGTCAGTCTATCTCTCCATGTTACTCCACACGCACTTCTCAGGTAACTAATTTCCACCCCTCTAACTCTTGATTTATGTCTCTCCGTCATCGTCGGGAATACCACACTGTCATGTAACGCCTTCTTCACTTCCATACTCATCGCCCTATTCCTTGTCACTGCTTTCAGCGTTCCTACAACCCTCTTCCCCTGTTGTATCCTCTCCGCCACCTCATCTTCTAAACTCCCATCTTTACTCATCACGCTGCCCAAATACTTAAATGAGCTGACATTCTCCTTTACCTGACCATTCAGTGCTTATTCCCTGATTATCCAAAATGTTATCCTTCAAGATACTGTGAGTGATGCAATACGACATTTCCCGCAGATCTGTACGGATAGGAAAGAGTTTAAGCTGCGGATGATGGTATTAGACCATCTCCCGTCCAGTTCTTAATGTTCCACTAAAGTAAGACCAACGATGAGATGGTGACAAAAATAAGAGAATCAAGATAGTTCGGTTGGTTTGGTGACCGTCTTGGTCCCTGGGGTCGTCGTGGTCGTCCAGGATGCCCAGAATATGGCCATCTTAGAGACCGTTCGAAGAGCTCTTTAAGATGAACCTTTTTCGTTGATGGATGACAGCCAGCGAGGTGGAGGAGAGGTCAGTGCTCGAGTTTCTTCCAGGTGTAGGTAACTCTCTGACTGTTGTTGAACTCAATGATTAATATTAGTTCAAGCTTACTTGGGCCTTAAATCTTGTCCTATGTTGCTCCTCTGTCTGGCGCCATGCTTCTGAAGTGATTTAAGCACAGTCAGACCCGCCGCAAATTAGGGACAGGTAAGGTTATGGGCTGTTGTAGACTTAGGCGTTGTTACCTGAGCGGGTTCTCCAGGACTTCCTGTACCCTACCAAGGCCAATCTATCACCTTCCAGAGTTCCCCAGAGAATCAAGTTGGGACCTTTCGGCTTCTTTTTCCTCATCAATGATATACTGGCTGACACATCCAACCGTTGGAAGTATATAGGTGACTGTAATATAAAGGTCACCATTAACCATTTCACTTCACATTACAGTACATATATCTCCAGCATAATACTCAACCCGATGCAGTATTAGACTAGCAACAACCATCTCATTATAATTATCGATATTAATATGCAGAAGAATGCGGCAGCCTTCCTATGACAAAAATCATATTATTCTGCACGATAAGCAACAATATCACTGATAATAATATCATCAAGAAGTCTCGATGGACAATCCGTCGAAGAAATCTAAACAGGAGAAATATACCATAAGATTAGCAAAATAAAAACAAGACGTATGAACATTTGGTATACTA